>JAJOZX010014284.1:0-5000 GCA_023014485.1 Bathynomus jamesi
AAACCACATTCAGGATATTAAAAACAAATGTACGTCAAGACTTAACACGAGTAGAGTACTAACAGGCACAAACTTTGGACACCAGCAGGAAACAACAACACTCATATACAAACAATATATTCGCTCAGTTATGGACTATGCTAGCCCATGCTGGGCACCTTTTATCTCAAACACACACATAAACACCTTACAGACAATACAAAACAACGCACTTCGTATCATTACAGGATGCACTCAAACAACACCAATAGAACACCTGCACACAGAAACAAAAATACTGAAAGTTAGGGAACATTTAGACACGAGGGGAACACAATTCATGGCAGCAGCGACAACTAACCCACAACACCCTTGCCACTACATGTACAATCATGCAACAACACCTCGCACTATTAAGGTAACACCAGAGAGGCAATATAACCAAATATTCTATTCCATATCACGCCCCACAGACATCACACAGTATAGAACACACACACACACACACACACACCTAACTCTCAAAGCACTGACACGACTCGGTTCGTCTGAATGCGGTCCTTGGTGCGAAGCCACCACACATTAACAGGTCAGAGATCAGCCTGAGTAGATCGGATCGAGTTAATTTAGCACGATTCCGATGTGGACATCACTCCAACGTACGGACATATAAACACAGACTATACAACTCCATAGACGACACCTGCCACCTGTGCCAGGACATACCACAAACAATTGAACACATTGTGACAGACTGTACCGTTCTAGCACAACAACGAACACAACACATCACTAGTGCGGTGAACCTCTGGACCACTCCGGAGAGGGCGATCGGTTACCTGCGTGCCGCCGGCTTGCTCGATCAGGGTGGGCTGTTCGGCTAAACAACAACATATATATATATATATATATATATATATATATATATATATACACACACAAACACACACATATATATATATATATATATACACACACACATATATATATATATATATATACACACATATATATATATATATACACACGCACATATATATATATACACACACACATATATACACACACACACTATATATATATGCACACACACACACACACACACATATATATATACACATATATTATATATACACACACACACACATATATATATACACACATATATATATATATATATACACACACATATATATATATATATATATACACACACATAATACATATATACACACACATAAATACATATAGATACACACATAAATACATATACATATAATTTTAATATATATATAATATATATATATATATATATATATATAACCCACACACACATATATATATATATATTATATGCATTTAACTGCAATGACCACGCAGTATATAAATGAATAGAAACGACATAATATTAAGGAACGTTTCTGCACACGCGGAAGAGAAATAACGAATAAATGAAAAATGAGGCGAACCGCCCAGGAATCGAACCCAAGGCCTTCCAATTGCCGGTTGGATGCGCTACCATTACACCACGGACCTCAATCATTCACAAATCGAAATTCTCCTACGTAGGGCAGAAACCAATGCCCTGAAAGGGCACCCTCGCAAATCGTGAATATGTGCATTTAACTGCAATGACCACGCAGTATATAAATGAATAGAAACGACATAATATTAAGGAACGTTTCTGCACACGCGGAAGAGAAATAACGAATAAATGAAAAATGAGGCGAACCGCCCGGGAATCGAACCCAAGGCCTTCCAATTGCCGGTTGGATGCGCTACCATTACACCACGGACCTCAATCATTCACAAATCGAATTCTCCTACATAGGGCAGAAACCAATGCCCTGAAAGGGCACCCTCGCAAATCGTGAATATGTGCATTTAACTGCAATGACCACGCAGTATATAAATGAATAGAAACGACATAATATTAAGGAACGTTTCTGCACACGCGGAAGAGAAATAACGAATAAATGAAAATGAGGCGAACCGCCCGGGAATCGAACCCAAGGCCTTCCAATTGCCGGTTGGATGCGCTACCATTACACCACGGACCTCAATCATTCACAAATCGAAATTCTCCTACATAGGGCAGAAACCAATGCCCTGAAAGGGCACCCTCGCAAATCGTGAATATGTGCATTTAACTGCAATGACCACGCAGTATATAAATGAATAGAAACGACATAATATTAAGGAACGTTTCTGCACACGCGGAAGAGAAATAACGAATAAATGAAAAATGAGGCGAACCGCCCGGGAATCGAACCCAAGGCCTTCCAATTGCCGGTTGGATGCGCTACCATTACACCACGGACCTCAATCATTCACAAATCGAAATTCTCCTACATAGGGCAGAAACCAATGCCCTGAAAGGGCACCCTCGCAAATCGTGAATATGTGCATTTAACTGCAATGACCACGCAGTATATAAATGAATAGAAACGACATAATATTAAGGAACGTTTCTGCACACGCGGAAGAGAAATAACGAATAAATGAAAAATGAGGCGAACCGCCCGGGAATCGAACCCAAGGCCTTCCAATTGCCGGTTGGATGCGCTACCATTACACCACGGACCTCAATCATTCACAAATCGAAATTCTCCTACATAGGGCAGAAACCAATGCCCTATGTAGGAGAATTTCGATTTGTGAATGATTGAGGTCCGTGGTGTAATGGTAGCGCATCCAACCGGCAATTGGAAGGCCTTGGGTTCGATTCCCCGGCGGTTCGCCTCATTTTTCATTTATTCGTTATTTCTCTTCCGCGTGTGCAGAAACGTTCCTTAATATTATGTCGTTTCTATTCATTTATATACTGCGTGGTCATTGCAGTTAAATGCACATATTCACGATTTGCGAGGGTGCCCTTTCAGGGCATTGGTTTCTGCCCTATGTAGGAGAATTTCGATTTGTGAATGAGTGAGGTCCGTGGTGTAATGGTAGCGCATCCAACCGGCAATTGGAAGGCCTTGGGTTCGATTCCCGGGGGGTTCGCCTCATTTTTCATTTATTCGTTATTTCTCTTCGCGTGTGCAGAAACGTTCCTTAATAATGTCGTTTCTATTCATTTATATACTGCGTGGTCATTGCAGTTAAATGCACATATTCACGATTTGCGAGGGTGCCCTTTCAGGGCATTGGTTTCTGCCCTACGTAGGAGAATTTCGATTTGTGAATGATTGAGGTCCGTGGTGTAATGGTAGCGCATCCAACCGGCAATTGGAAGGCCTTGGGTTCGATTCCCGGCGGTTCGCCTCATTTTTCATTTATTCGTTATTTCTCTTCCGCGTGTGCAGAAACGTTCCTTAATATTATGTCGTTTCTATTCATATATATATATATATATATATATTATATATATCACACAAACATATATATATATATATATACACCCACATATATATATATATATATATATACACCCACACACACACATATATATATATATATATTATATAGACACCCACATATATATATATATATATTATATACAGGGTGGGCTGAAAGTCTGGATCCATAGGAAAATATTTATTTTAATACATAAATTACAACAAATTGTAAATACTTAAAATGAATATCAACTTTAACTCGTAAATGCGTATCCGTGATACTGTACAGTAGTTCGTACTCCAGTATAAATACTCAAATACTTTTTTATTTCATCCCAGAAATGGCTTCGAATCTAACAACAGAACTTGTGCTCATGTACGCAAGACACGGCGCTACACACAGAGAAGTTGCTACCGAATTCAATAGAAATCATCCTGATAAGCATCCAGTAACACGTGCGACTGTTGGCAAATTGTTTAAACGTTTCAAAGAAACAGGAAGTGTACATGATCGACGGCGTTCTGGTCGTCCAAAAACTGCAACTGATGAAAATACCTCTGCAATGGTATGTGAAACTTTAATGAATAGTCCAGTAAAGTCAACAAATTATCAAATGAAACACGCATCTCGAGAACGTCCAATTCGAAGAATTATTAAAAATCATAAATTCCATCCCTAAGTGTCTCGATGTCAGAGGCCGCCAATTTGAGCATTTATTATAATTTGTTGTTTATACTGGAGTATTTACCATTTTTGTAATTTATGTATTAAAATAAATATTTTCCTATGGATCCAGACTTTCGGCCCACCATGTATATATATATATAGACACCCACACATATACATATACACACACACACACACACATATATGTATATGTGTATATATATATCATACATATACACACACACACACACATACATATGAAAATTATTTCACGAAAGTAACACGTGAAAAATATTTATGATGAATAAAACCACGAAGGAAAGGAAACACAAAATGGTGCTCAAGCGCTTTCGTCTAATAACATCCTCAGGAACACTGAAGTACATAGAAGGTTACAGCCTATATATAGGTTACAAAAAAAAAAAAAATATATATATATATATATATATATATATATATATATATATATATATATATATATATATATACACATATATACATACATACATATACAATAAACGGAGAAATGAAATTTAAAAAAAAAAAAAAAAATTAAAAGATTGTGGGATGGGCATACAACTTTGTAAGGAAACACTATCGATTTTTAGCACAAGATCAAACTAACGATTTTTAGCACAAGATTAAATTAATTGTTTCCAACCAATGTTATAAAAAAAAAAAAAAAATAAAAAAAAAATTTATACTGGAAATCTGCCCGGGTTTTATCACTCTATCCATCTTGAATATAAAAATAAAATGAAAATTAAAAGTTAATAAAGTAGCATACAAGTTTACCAAAGATTTAGCGTTCTACCCTTCTTATCTAAATCTGTTTTGAAGGAATTCAAAACAACAGGATCGAGTTGAAAAAGACCTTTGCTTATTTTGAAGTTATTTGAAAGTTGGATAATGGCAGACTCAAGAATATTTCTATTAAGAATGTTGCCAGAGTGAAATAAAACTGAAGCATTATTCCAGTCAATACAGTGGGATAACTCTGACAAATGGACAAAAAG
>JAJOZX010014284.1:10000-30000 GCA_023014485.1 Bathynomus jamesi
GCATGTCCTCCGTGGTGGCGGAGGAGACCTACAATTTTACGTGGGTTCCGAACCACAAAGAACATAAGAACATATGAAATTTTTATAGTGGGCACACTAGGGGCCACTTCGGCACATCGAGTTGGCTCCACTATGTAAAAACTGCCTATAGATTGGCAAGAACGAATTCTTACAAAACTAAATAATCATCAATTTAAAACTAATTAATTATTAATTTAAAACTAAAGATCAAGTCATAATAGACTACTGTCCAAAAATATGTACACTCTATATCTATTTATAACCGACCTGCAAATACAGGGTGTCCCAGAATTAACTATCTATTTCAATGAAATCGGACAAATTTTTTAAAAACACACTTTTATTTATGTTTATCATGTTTAATATGTGTTAAAAATGTATAAATTTCTAAATTTTTTCATAATTTTATTTTCATAATTTTTTCATTATCTGGTCCAATGAAAGACCGTCTGAAGTCATAGAATGGCAAAGAGACTCTCCAAAAGTTAACGTGTGGCTTGGAATGACCAAATCCAAAATTTATGGCCCATTCTTCTTTGCGGCAGCAACTGTAACAGGTACCGTCTACCTTGATATGCTTCAACAGTTTCTCGAACCACAGCTTCTTGATGATGGCATTCTTGATAATGTTGTGTTTCAACAAGAAGCATTGATCTTTTGGCGATAAACCTTTGTTTTTATGAAACCCCATGCAAAGAAATCCAGGGGTGTCAAATTCGGAGAACGCGGAGGCCAAGGTCGAGGTCCTCCACGTCCAATCCACCGATTCGGAAGGCGTCTGTTGAGGTATTCTCGAACAATTAGAGCATAATGACATGGTGCTCCATCTTGTTGAAACACAACATTATCAAGAATGCCATCATCAAGAAGCTGTGGTTCGAGAAACTGCTGAAGCATATCAAGGTAGACAGTACCTGTTACAGTTGCCTCCGCAAAGAAGAATGGGCCATAAATTTTGGATTTGGTCATTCCAAGCCACACGTTAACTTTTGTAGAGTCTCTTTGCCATTCTATGACTTCAGACGGTCTTTCATTGGACCAGATAATGAAAAAATTATGAAAATAAAATTATGAAACAAATTTAGAAATTTATACATTTTTAACACACATTAAACATGATAAACATAAATAAAAGTGTGTTTTTAAAAAATTTGTCCGATTTCATTGAAATAGTTAATTCTGGGACACCCTGTATATCAGATCCAAAGAATCCAGTCAATTTCATTACGGTATCCATCAATACCAGTACCTTGCCAACCAAAAATAAGTTACGGTCCATATCAATTCCGGACAAAGTCACAATTTACAACCATATACATTACAATGTATATACTTAGGAGGAAAAGTGTAGGTTTGGCTGTAAAGACTGTACAGTAATGTAGAAATGTGTGTGCACCTATTATGGGTCTCCCATTTAAAGGTGTTTGTGGAGCAAGTGAAGATCATGAATTTTTCAGTACCTCACACAACTATGGGGGGCACCGCTCGGCAGAGGAATCTCTTTAAATAGGGTGTGTAAGGACAGAGAGTATCCCCTAACCCAAGATGCTGCCTCCCTATATCCCACAACACTAGTGTTGAGCTGTGGGATCTATCACCACAAAGCCTTAATTTTACTACCTTGAACTATACCCAATCTATCAACATATATGTGTAATCGATTTTTAAACATGTTTATAGAAGTGCTACTAATTATTTCTACTGGCAAACTATTCCAGCTATTTACTATTCTATGCGTAAAAAAGTTTTTGGCAACTGTTGTGTCGAACCTTCTACTTGTCAACTTACACACGTTATTTCTATTCCTATTATATTGAGACCAAATGGGGTCTAACTAATGATTTATAAAGAGGAACTATAATATCGCGCGATTTTTACTCAAAATTCTGAGCTATAAAACCTAACACTTTGTTCGCCTTATTGACCGCTGCTGTACTTTGTTTCGCTACTTTTAAATCACCAGTGATTATAACTGCTAAATCTTTTTCCTGCTCTACCCTTGTTAAATCTTTCCCTGACATACTATACGCAAAATTACCGTTACGCGAACCTATATGTAAAATTCTGCACTTATCGACGTTAAATCTCATTTGCCATGTGACTGACCAATCAACGATTTTATTCAGATCTTCCTGGAGTTTACCTCTATCTTCGTCATTAATCGCCCTACCACCCTGCTTCGTGTCATCCGCAAACTTTGAAACTGTACTGACTAGGCCGACATCTAAATCGTTAATATATATAAGAAAAAGCAAGAGGCCCAATACAGAACCCTGAGGAACGCCACTCGCTACATTAGCCCAACACGACTCCGCTCCATCAACGACCACCCTCTGTTTCCTACCTCGCAACTGCTCTTCTATCCAATTTATTACTACACCCCTGGTTCCATGAGCCTTAGTTTTTTCAATGATTCTTTTGTGCAGTACAGTGTCAAACACTTTTTGAAAATCTAAATACACTACATCAACCGCCCGATGACTCTCGTAAACGCCAACCACGCTTTGAAAAAATTCTAAAAGATTAGTTAAGCAAGATTTGTTTCGCCTAAAACCGTGCTGCGTATTTCTAACTAGTTTATGCAATTCTAAGTGTTCGACTGTAGGATCCCTAATTATTGATTCCACTAGCTTACCTACAACAGACGTTAAACTGCTTGGCCTATAATTTCCCGCCGCACCTTTATCGCCTTTCTTAAAGATAGGTGTTACGTTTGCTAACTTGAAATTATCTGGTATGCACCCCTCAGAAATAGACGCATTAAAAATATTTGTTAGCGGCAAAACAATGCTATCTTTTCATTCTTTTATTTGTATGGGATATATGGAATCCGGCCCCGGTGATTTACGCGTTTTCATTTTATTAATATAGCGCATTACCTCCCCTTCACTAATCACGATATTATCCAAAATATTACCATTATCAAAAGGTATTATGTCTATGACCGTAGGGATATTCGTTACATCTTCTATAATAAAAACTGACGTAAAAAATTCGTTTAGCAAGGTAGCCATTTCCTTGTTTTCAGAAACTAGATCTCCGTTAACATTTTTCAAAGGCCCCAAGACGCTTTTTACTGGGTTTCTATTATTGACGTATTGAAAGAATCGCTTGGGGTTTTCTTTACCGTCACGAGCTATGGAGATTTGAAATTCGCGCTTAGACTTTTTTATTACACTTTCCGCTTCGCGCCTTAGATATGTAGTTGTTTAGTAACCACAAATTGTCTTTATAGCACTTATGTAACCTATAAGCCCTATCTCTTCTCTTTATAATATATATATATATATATATATATATAACACACACACACACACATATATATATATATATACATATGTCCCAAAGCTGGATCCTGTCTGCTTTGCAGATAGCTGGTGAGGGAAGCTATATTCATGGGACCTCTTTGCGAGAGACCCGTTGCCCACGTCGGGCTTGCATCATGAAAAAGAAAAACTATGGTATTTGTCATTTAACATTACTTATTCGGACTATAGTGGATTTAATTATCCCAGAAGAGTTCCTTGTTCCATGTTTGTGTGTATCATAAAAAACTCAGGGAACCATTCTGAGTTCATTATATATATATATATATATATATATATATATATATATATATATATATATACACCGGGTGTCCGAGAATTATTTGTACAAGTTTTGGCTGTTATTAAAAGTCAACCATGAAGTGTAGAAATTCCAGTGTTGTCCCATTTTACAGAGAAACTCATTACGTTTTTTCTGATAACAAGTTTTGACAAGTTTTTTCTTTTTTGTACGCGGGTGACAGACATTGATGATTTAAAAGCAAGAATCACAGCTGCTATTGAGCGAATTGATGTGGATATGCTGCAGCGTACATTGCAACATTTGGATTATCGATTGGATGTTTTGCGAATCAATGATGGTGCACATATCGAATGTTTGTAACAACGTTACTTTAATAAAAGAAACTTTTGAAAATACAGATTCTAAATAATCTTGTTTAAGAATTTTACGTGTGTTATCAAGAATTTTATTAAAAGATGAAATTGTACAGATAATTTTCGGACACACTGGAATTTCTAAAAAACTTATCAAAACTTGGTATCAGAAAAAACTTAATGAAATTCTCTGTAAAATGGGACAACACTGGAATTTCTACACTTCATGGTTGACTTTTAATAACAGCCAAAACTTGTACAGATAATTCTCGGACACCCTGTGTATATATATATATATATATATATATATATGCATATACACTCATATACACATATATATATATATATATATATATATATATATATATAAACACACATACATTCATATATATATTATATATGCATATACACTCATATACATACATATATATATATATATATATATATGTAATAACAAAAATCCTATTCCTCACGTGACACCAGTTTGTAATAAAAAATTGTCCGTTTTCAGGGGAGACGGACCCTTATCACAAATTGTTTTTTCTCGAATGTCCCTGCTAAGGCTCGATGAGTAAATTGAAGTTATAATAAATCTTTCTTTAAGTTAGTGACCCTCTGCGTGAAATCTTTATCCTCCGCTTACTTCTGTACCCCCGATTTTAGTGTGTATTTGATAATGAAATAGTTTGTTTGAATAGCTTTTAATCGGTAAATTGAAGTCACATTTGTCTGCAAGTTCAATCTCAAATTCGAAATATAATACGGTCAAATTCATGTTTTTCCTTCAACTAGTCTTATCATTAATTAAATAATTTAAGATCTATCATTGCCCGTCCACTACATCCCTCGCAGTAGTTTAGGTTAACGGCTCTCAATATTCTCTCATATTCTCAAAATTCTCTCGTAACTCTATGTCTCAAACTCAAATCTCACACAATAACTCTCGATTTTAGTCTTTAACGAGCAAACCCTCTCAAAGGCCTACTCGGAGAATTACCAGATCGCCACCTGGCCTATCACTCATTCCCGACGAAGCACAAGATATCTTCTAACGGGTTTTTTCTCCGCATCTGTTTTCGTACTCCATTCCCTCCTACGTCAGAGTCCAAGAAGCGCCGAGGCGAGCCCAATCAACGGAAACTAATTTGTGGGGGAGAGTGCAACTTAGGGGTTTGCGTCCCGTTGATGCGCTGTTCAAGCATTTAAGAACGAAGAAAAAAAGTGGGGGGAGCGTCGCACGAGTCGATGAGGACACTCGAGGTTTATCTCAAGGGCTGTTTTAAATATTGAAGATAAAACACGGGGTATTATGGGGAATCAAGTGGCTTGTGTATAACAAATTCGTTTCTTCAAAAAAAGTATTGAGTCCCTGAGGGAACTTGAGGCCGAACGAAGGACTTCAATGGTCCGTGAATACAGAAAGATAAATGCTTCGTGAGAGGAAATGATTCGTAGTGGAGAGGCAATTCTCAAAACACGAATTTAGTTTACTTAGGTCTATCCAGATACGTTAGAACTCGTAGATACAATGAAAATATGAGAAATTCAATCGAATATTAACCTAGTTAAGCTTGCTTACTATTTATAAATAAATTGAAAGTTGTCAAATCAATAAGCTAAAAATTAAATTTACATAATAAATATCGTGAGTCAAACAACATATAACTCTTTTTAAGTGTCTACGGGCTCTCTCTTCAAAAGTTGCCCTATAGTCTTATAGTCGTAGAATATCTATCGCAGGCACTAAAATGTTTGCCTCGTAACTTATGCCTGGGAAAAATGAAATGTGTATTGACTCACCGTGTAATTAATATATAAGTAGAGGAAAGGGTAGGTTTTAGAAAAGAAATACACAGCAAGATGATCACATTATACTGAGAAATTTTAATTTCTGAATGCCTTCAAGGGCAACGCCCTTCTCTAAATTAAATAATCCGATGCGGAAACGGATCAGCCTTCAATATAGTGTCATTTTCCTTTATGTTAGCATCATGAAAAATGCGTCTACCGGTTTAGGACGACTAATTCTTGTAACTTGCGGTGGAAAGTGCTTTCTTTAGGAGGAATGATTCGTACGACGAGTCGGCTAACGACTCTTATAGTTTTCGAAAGGGATGACTAAATTAAATTTTCATAAATCTCAAAGTTCATAAATTTTATAAGTAAAAATGGAAAAACTTTTTTCTTTTTCTATACTAAAATTTGCATACTCAACCGAAAGACGAAAGCCTACATTCCGAGGGCCTACTTTATTAGTTAACTGAATGAAATTATATGAATTTATATTTTGCAGTATAATTTAGTTATCAGGTACGGTCAGCAATTAGTTCGAATGCAAGCTTTACTCGCATCGTCAGCGCAAAAACAAGTTGGTCAGCATCTGATCTCTATTTACAGAAAGTTGCTTTCGAGAAAGAACTTTCTCAATCTCGCTTTATGACACAAAATGATGATATAATGGTTTTATAAGTTAATGTGCTTTTAAAATAAATAAAGGAAAGCGATATAGCAGGGAGAAAATTTGAAATACATAGATGGAGAAACTTATCAGTTGCATAAAGAGAGGTCATTTCAGTAAGGCTTGTCAATCGAACACTTATCGCTAATTACCAATTCGTTAAGCACTAATCACTGAAGGAAAATATTACTTATTTAATTAAATTAAACACATCACTAATTACACTGGTCAACAACAATTTTGTCACAAGGGTTTTGATGGGTGTTCTAAGTGTACTTTTTCATGCTGAATATAAATATGAAATCAGATTTTTTCTATCAGGCTTAGTTTACTTGTGACGCTATGTTCATTTTTTCCTCATTTAGCATGATCACCGGATAAAAAAATAATAACATATTATATATAATTAAGTATATAACAATATTATAATATAAACATTATAAAAATAATAATATATAATATATTATATTAATTAATATAACTATAATAAAATATATTGATATTAATATATATGTTGTATTAATTTTTCTGTAAAATTAGTACAATTTATTCCTTTGGGGAGAAAGTTCTGATAATGCTGGCAGGATAAATTTGGTCGGAGCAGCAGACTGTGCAGGCTGAAACATGTTTGTACCTGTTCAGACATGAGCCTAGTTTCTGTGTGTAGAGCAGCTCCAAGTCAGTCTGCTTGTAAATGTCACAGTGTTAACAGCTAGTGTCTGTTGCTTCTTGTTAATTTTACACCAGTGTTGTATTCATATAGATGTTTTGGAATGCCGCGGAACTGTCTGAATCATCCTAATTCCTTTTGTTATGTATGTGGTGATCTAACTTTAAAATCCCAGAAACGTAACTTTACACAATTAGTAAAAAAATGCTATGAACTTTATTTCGGATGTAAAGTAGGCGATCAGGACAAGAGTTGGGCCCCTCACATTTGTTGTGTGACATGTGTAAGACTACTTAAAGGATGGCTAAACGGTTCACGTCACATGCCATTTGCTATTCCAATGATTTGGAGGGAACCCAAAGATCACACAACAACTGCTATTTCTGCCTGGTAAATACAAAGGGGATCACTTCAAAAACAAAGAGCCTTATGAAATACCCTAATCTACCGTCTGCAATGGAACCAGTTCCCCACAGGCTCAACTTCCAGTACCAATCCTCCTGAACATGTAAGTTTAAGTGATGAGGAATCAAACGTAGCTGTAGCATATCACGAGGAAACAGATGAAGACTTTCTGATCCAACATTCCGGCTAACCTGTTCCTCCAATGAACCACATTTACTGTCACAAGGAGATCTAAATGACCTAGTTCGTGATTTGAAATTATCTAAGAAGCAGGCTGAACTTTTAAGTTCAAGATTAAAGGGTTGGAATCTACTGCAACGTGACACTAAAGTTTGTTTTTTCCGCAGCCGCTATGATGAATTCAAAGAATGGTTTTCCCATGAAGATGGATTTGTGTTTTGTAAAGATGTTAATTCAGTCATGGGGGCTCTTGGTCATGAACATAACGTGGATGAGTGGCGATTGTTCATTGACTCCTCAAAAGTCAGCTTGAAAGCAGTCCTCCTTCACAACGGAAATAAATTTCCTTCTGTACCTATTGCACATGCTGCAAACATGAGAGAGTCATACGACAACATGAAGTTGCTTTTAGAAAAGTTTCAGTATCAGAAATATAAGTGGAATATCTGTAGAGATCTGAAGGTCATTGCACTTTTGCTAGGGTTGCAGCTAGGTTACACCAAGTACTGTTGTTTTTATGTGAGTGGGACAGTAGGGACAAGCAAAACCACTACGTTAAGAAGGATTGGCCAAAACGCACCTCACTTGTTCCAGGCAAGAAAAATGTTGTGAATAGTTCACTTGTTGACCCTGAGAAAGTGTACCTTCCTCCTTTGCATATCAAGCTTGGACTTATGAAAAACTTTGTTAAAGCGATGGATAAAGCGCAAACAGGATTCACATACTTGAGAAATAAGTTTCCCCGGATCAGTGATGCCAAGATTAAAGAAGGCATTTTTGTAGGCCCTCAGATCAGAGAATTGTTAAGAGATGAGAGATTTGAAGGAGAGTTGAATGAAGTTGAGAAAGCTGCGTGGCAGAGTTTCAAAAGTGTCTGCACAAATGTTTTGGGAAATCACAAGGCCGAAAACTATCCTGAAATAGTAGGAGATCTTCTTAAGTCTTACCAAGCAATGGGGTGCAATATGTCATTAAAGGTTCATTTCTTGGACTCTCACTTGGACTTTTTTCCGGAAAACCTGGGTGCGGTAAGCGACGAACATGGTGAGCGTTTTCATCAGGATATTTCTGCCATGGAAAACCATTACCAAGGCAAATGGAGCCCCAGTATACTGGCTGACTATTGCTGGACTCTTAAGAGAGACATGCCTGAGGCAAAGCACAGCAGAAAATCAAAACAAGCTACTTTTTAAACTACAGGTATGTCTTTTCGATCATATTTTAATAAGTATGTAACTATATGGGTTTTTAAAAATTAAATTGCATGTCACACAAAAACCAGACCTGATAGAGAAATTTTACAAACTTATTTGGATTCAGCACAGAAAATACTATAAGAATAAGGTATTTTCATTCTTGGGACACGAAAACTTTTTTTTGTTGTTGCCCAGTGAATTATTAGTTAGTTAAGCACTAATTACTGAATGAAGTTATTAATTAAGCAATCCAATTTTTATCATTAAATCTAATCAACCAAATTAAGCCAATTTCACTTGTTTTTTTTTTCGTAAGTATTAAAAATTGGGAAAAACATTAAAGGACGAAACGGGGGAAGCGGTTGAGGTCTCAATTACGGGAATGACCCACTTCCTCGTAGTCAACGTTAGGTACTGATTCTGGGGTCCAGTATGACCGGACAGCGCTCGGACTCTCTGGCGCAATACGAAGTCGGTGAGGGGGGCTTCGAGGGGGCGTAGGTGATCGATTATGGGAATTTCTTCCGGAGGGCCAGGGGACTGGATTTCCGACCTGGCAGTCGGCACCGGCGGAGGATTTCGGCGACAGCACCGTCTCTTCCAGATCGCAATTCCGATGACTGCTATTCCCAACGCGAGACACAGGGTGAGGGTGGCGTAGGATACGGTGGAGGACATTCCTTCTTCCGATTTCTTTAGGGCGACCCTGCGCAGGTACCGGGTTACATCCTGAAGGTCTATTCCCTTAGACAGGGAAGCGCTGAAGTGGTGAAGGGCCTCCTTCGTAAATGAGGAGTTCACGATATACGTGATCTCGAAATGACGAGGGGGTTCAGGATCAGCAGGTTTCGGTAGTTGGGCTTCAGACTGAGACGTGTGCTGAAAGTGTACGTGGGGCCTTGTAGAATTAGGGAGCCCATTGGTTGGAAAGGGACTCTCTGATTTGAGAAGGTTTGCGCCCCAACGTGTATCGCGCATAAGGTTAAGAGGACGGGGATCATGATTAATTTCAGGGAAAAATCTGTCAGGAACTTTCTTAGTTGGGACAAAAGTAAAAGAATATTTATATAAGCAATGATAAATAACGGGAAATTTCCTTTTCTCGTAATCTTAATGAATTCTTTTTTATAAATTTTCCACTCGATTCCCTTAAGCTCAAGGAATTTGAGAGCTGATTTGGACGCGCGAAACATGCTCTCTCATCATGCTACTATTTCCGACCTATGCATTTATGCCGACTTCTTACTCATGAATATTTTCCCATTAAACTTCTGAGTCAGACGCCACGATATTAGAACGTGAAACAATATAAAACACTTTCTAAACGATATGCAGTAAATAACCTGAAAAATATATGCTATATGAAAAAGAAAATATGAAATACGTATAGTTATATGAACATTGTTAACTCCAAACCGGAATCATGCCTTTCAGTCAACTTTCCGAGGGGGGAGATTAATTTGATTATATATTAAATGGTAAAAGATTTGTTAAAAGGGAAGAACATCTTTCTTTATTGTTCCGGGGAAGTTTAACCCATTTGTTACCTTTCGTTAATTCGTGTGCGTGTCTTGTTTACTCGTTCGATCGCCTTCTAAACGTTAGCCGATAAGTTCATCTTCTAGACCAGCAATCAGGACCTTTAAATGAGTTCTGGCGGTCTGCCTGCGTGCGACCGCAGACTATCAGTTTCCTCGTACCGACTGCGGAAGCGGTGCGGTTCATTGGTTCTCTCTTTTCTCCTTTTCGTTTCGTCAATATAATTGCGTTTATTCTTCTGGCGTACGTAATTCATCTCGTTTCGTTTGTTTCTTCTTCTTCGGTTGCAATTTCAGTCTCGTTTAATTCTCTCTTCTTTTGTTCAAAATAGTCCTTAAGAGGGTTTTTAATCTCCTCCTTCTGGGTCTAATTTAGGAGGTTTTACAAATTCTTGTACTCCCTTCTTTCCGGCTCTGCAGACTCAGGGGGTAACGAGGGGTCACTCATCATTTCTCCGCCATCAATTTCCTCTGAAATTTCATCTTCGAATAATGTACGCTCCCGGCTTATAAGTTGATTAATCTCGCTTTCACTTCCTTCTTGCTCCATTTCCTCGCTGTTGGAGGATCATTCGTTCGGTGCGCTACAGGATCTCTTCTCTTCACACTCGCAGTATCGTAAATTCTCTCCGGCCAGCTTTATTCCTGCTTTCTTAACTTTAGCTCTATCATGAGCAGATTCATTTTTCACGATAACGGATACATTCTCTCCTTCGTTCGCGCAAACCAATTGCGGTTCTATACATTTTTGCTCAGCGCTTATTTTCATTTCTATCTGTCCTGTGGTGGTTAGGACTTCGTCATTCACAGTTTTACAACTATGACTCGTAATTTCGACTTGGGGTCGAAATTCAACAGTGTCAATTGACCCTTCCCTTTCTAGACCAACATCGGCCCCTTCGTTCAAAAGTTCAAGGGACATCATGGGACTGTTTACATTCATTATTTGTTGCTCTGCATTCTCCCTCACGCAACTTTCGTTTATTTTTACCCTGGTCGATTCCCAGGAGCAATCATTCGAGGGAGCTACTTCATTTATGTCTCTTTCGCTGAATTCCGTCATTTCCTGTATAGCCAATCCATCTGCGTCCATTACCACGATATTTTCCTCACTCGTTTTTAATTCATTTTCGCAATTTACATTTTTGTTCGCCGGGTTCAAACTACTTCCGTTCCCACAATACAAACACGAGTCATTCTTCGTCACGTTATGTCTCATATTCACGTCACATGAACACATAATATATACTCCATTTACCCATTGTGCTTCCGTTGGGGGATCAATTTCTCTTCGGTCTATCGTGTTCTCATCTATCATACTGTCATCTAACTCGCTCTCAGGTTTTAATCCATGCATTCTTTCTATTTCTCTCTCGTTTAATTCGTACATTGCATACATTTTTCTCGTACATTCCGCCATCATTCTCACTGCGTCTGTGTTCTTCGACTGAGGCTTTACCTCAAAGTCAAGGTCACTTTCTGTTCTTTCCTCGCACTCGTTACTAGGTCTGCATGAGGCAGACTCCACTCTCAAGGAGAGATTCTTCTGCAGACACGCTCCGTCCTCTCGCACCGTATATGCACTTTCAATATCACTCGTTTCATAAACATTTAGACACTCCTCTTTTGTATCATCATTTAGGCTGCGTTTTTCATTTCTTTCACTCATTTCATTCATCTCATTTGCTTCCTCGTTTCTGCATGTCGTCCTCTCTTTCTCATTCCATTCATTCATGTTCATTTTCTCACTTTTATCTCTTCTGTCCCAGTCCCTGCCTTCTTTTTCTTTTCTCCTTACCAATATCGACTTCAATTCAAGTTCTTTTGTCTTGTGTGTTGCCTCTTCCTCCTCCTTGAATGATGCTCGACGGGGGAAGTGTCCCTTTCGTTTGATGAGTCATTCCTTCGGGGCCACGGGGAATTTCTTCGCACTTTCTCCCACTCTTCTTCGGGGCGTCTTCCGCGGTTGGTTTCCCTCTCCTGGTCGTATCTCCGATAGGGTGACGGACTTCGGTCCGTTCTTCTATCGGGATACCTGCCAAAATTCCTGTTGGGTGAGGGGTAACCTCCGTTTCTCCTGTCGTAAGGGGAGTAGTTTCTGTCGTAAGGGGAATAGTCCCTTCTTCGTTGTTCATAGGGCGACGGAGAGCGGTACCGATTCTCGTACCTATTGTCGTATCTGGGGTTACCCTCATACCCGTTGTCGTATCTGGGGTTACCCTCATACCCGTTGTCGTATCTGGGGTTACCCTCATACCCGTTGTCGTATCTGGGGTTACCCTCATACCCGTTGTCGTATCTGGGGTTACCCTCATACCCGTTGTCGTATCTGGGGGTTACCATCATACCCGTTGTCGTATCTGGGGTTACCATCATACCCGTTGTCGTATCTGGGGTTACCTCATACCCGTTGTCGTATCTGGGGTTACCCTCATACCCGTTGTCGTATCTGGGGTTACCCTCATACCCGTTGTCGTATCTGGGGTTACCCTCATACCCGTTGTCGTATCTGGGGTTACCCTCATACCCGTTGTCGTATCTGGGGTTACCCTCATACCCGTTGTCGTATCTGGGGTTACCCTCATACCCGTTGTCGTATCTGGGGTTACCCTCATACCCGTTGTCGTATCTGGGGTTACCCTCATACCTGTTGTCGTATCTGGGGTTACCCTCATACCTGTTGTCGTATCTGGGGTTACCCTCATACCTGTTGTCGTATCTGGGGTTACCCTCATACCTGTTGTCGTATCTGGGGTTACCCTTATACCTGTTGTCGTATCTGGGGTTACCCTCATACCTGTTGTCGTATCTGGGGTTACCCTCATACCTGTTGTCGTATCTGGGGTTACCCTCATACCTGTTGTCGTATCTGGGGTTACCCTCATACCTGTTGTCGTATCTGGGGTTACCCTCATACCTGTTATCGTATCTGGGGTTACCCTCATACCTGTTATCGTACCTGGGGTTACCATAGTTATCTCTGTTTCTCTCATACGGCGAGAAGTTCCGTCTTCTCGAATATTCGGAAGGAGAAGAGTACCTACTTCCTCTTCTTTCGTGGTCTTCGTACCGTCAGCCTCCTCCTGGAGTCCATTCCCTCCGATAATTTCTTTCAGTCTCTCGCCTACAGCTCTCATCCCTTTCACGCACCCTTTCACTCTCCTTCAATGTCTTCACTTCTTCAATCAGGGGGCACTTCCTAGCTTTGTGTCCCCTCTACTCACATAGAAAACATCGGGCGTGATTATACCCGGCATTATTTGTATGGAACTTGGGGGCATTACTAGTGTTATACGGGACAGTATTAACGTGTGGATCGGGGAGGTCTACATTGGGGGAATACAAGTGAGGATACATTGGATAGAAGGGGGAGACATAGGGATGAGGGAAGTGGGTAGGGAGTGGTTGCTGATACATGGTTGGGACTGATTTCTTCTTGGCCAAGAGGCATGTTCTCGAATAAGAACGGCCAAAACTCAAACGAATTTGAATCTCTAAAATTTGTTACAAATGGGTTCGGATCCGGATTAGTCTCAAACTCGAGTCTAGGGGAACCGATTGGAAGGAAAGGTATTCTATTTATATCAAAATTTGGGGGAAAGAAATGAACGTTTAATGGGGTTAATTCAGGGGAACTGCCCGCTATAGGGAGGCTCACCACTCGTCCTCTAAAACCTCTAGCAACACAAGATGGGTCGCTTACCTCTCTTTCCAAATTGGTGGGAAAGATTACTACTCCTGCCGCTTGGTGTCCAGTAGCAAGTTGCGATGTCGACTCGGACTGAGCAGCAGCAGCCCATGCAGCGGTTCTCGATCGGGTGACCCTCGGCTGTCTGTTGCGAGCTGGTAGCCCTCATATACACAATTGGAGCACTTTTTTCTCACTTAGGTTTTAGGGGGGTATCAGAAAGGGAAGATCCCACATCTGACACCAGTTTGTAATAAAAAAAATCCGATCCCCCTTCTGACACCAGTTTGTAATAAAAAATTGTCAGTGGTCAGGGGAGACGGACCCTTATTACAAATTTTTTTTCTCGAAGGTCACTGCTAAGGCTCGATGAGTAAATTGAAGTTATAATAAATCTTTCTTTAAGTTAGTGACACTCTGCGTGAATTCTTTATCCTCCGCTTACTTCTGTACCCCCGATTTTAGTGTGTATTTGATAATGAAATAGTTTGTTTGAATAGCTTTTAATCGATAAATTGAAGTCATATTTAGCTACAAGTTCAATCTCAAATTCGAAATATAATACGGTCAAATTCAGATTTTTCTTCAACTAGTCTTAACATTAATTAAGTAATTTAAGATCTCTCGTTGCCCGTCCATTACATCCCTTGCAGTAGTTTAAGTTAACGGCTCTCAATATTCTCTCAAACTCAAAATCCTCTCGTAACTGTCTCAAATTCAAATCTCACACAATAACTCTCGATTTTAGTCTTTAACGAGCAAACCCTCTCAAAGACCTACTCGGAGAATTACCAGATCGCCACCCGGCCTATCACTCATTCCCGACAAAGCGCAAGATATCTTCTAACGGGTTTTTTCCCAGTATCTGTTTTCGTACTCCATCCCTCCTACGTCAGAGTCCAAGACGCGCCGAGGCGAGCCCAATCAACGGAGACTCATTTGTGGGGGAGAGTGCAACTTAGGGGTTTGCGTCCCGTTGATGCGCTGCTCAAGCATTTAAGAACAAAGAAAAAAAAGGGGGGGAAGCGTGGCAAGAGTCGATGAGGACACTCGAGGTTTATCTCAAGGAATGTTTTAAATATTGAAGATAAAACCTGGGGTATTATGGGGAATCAAGTGGCTTGTGTATAACAAATTTATATATACACACACACATATATATATATATATAATATATATATATATATATATATATATACACATATATTATATATATATATACATATATATACATATATATACATATACATATATATACATATACATATATATATATACATATATATACATATATATACATATACATATATATACATATACATATATATATATATACATATATATATATATATATCATATATCTATATATACATATATATACATACATATATATTACATATATATATATACATATAAATATACATATACATATATATATACATATATAATTATATATACATATATATATATACATATATAATACATATATATATATATACATATATATATACATACATACATATATATATATACATATATATACATATATATATATATATACATATATATATATATATATTATACATATATATATATACATATACATATATATATATACATATATATATATACATAATATATATATATATATATATATATATATATATATATATATATACATACATATAACGATTTAGATGTCGGCCTAGTCAGTACAGTTTTCAAAGTTTGCGGATGACACGAAGCTGGGTGGTAGGGCGATTAATGACGAAGATAGAGGTAAAATTCAGGAAGATCTGAATAAAATCGTTGATTGTTCAGTCACATGGCAAATGAGATTTAACGTTGATAAGTGCAAAATTTTGCATATAGGTTCGCGTAACGGTAATTTTGCGTATAGTATGTCAGGGAAAGATTTAACAAGCGTAGAGCAGGAAAAAGATTTAGGAGTTATAGTCACTGGTGATTAAAAAGCGAAACAAAGTACAGCAGCGGCAATAAGGCGAACAAAGTGTTAGGTTTTATAGCTCGAAATTTTGAGTACAAATAGCGCGATATTATAGTTCCACTTTATAAATCATTAGTTAGACCCCATTTGGAGTACGCGGTCCAATTTTGGAATCCGCATAAGCGCAAAGATATAGACAAAATCGAAAGAGTTCAAAGACGAGCAACTAAGATGATTCCGTCGCTTTGGTCAATGTCGTACGAGGATAGGCTTAAGGAGTTAAAATTGATAACACTCGAGACTAGGAGGTTAAGGGGTGATCTAATCCAGGTTTTCAAAATTATGAATGGGTTCGATAACGTACATAGAGATAGCTTTTTCGAAATATCTCAATATAATAGGACTAGAAATAACGGGTGTAAGTTGACAAGTCGAAGGTTCGAGACAGCAGTTGCCAAAAACTTTTTTACGCATAGAATAGTAAATAGCTGGAATTGTTTGCCGGTAGAAGTAATTAGTAGCACGTCTATAAACATGTTTAAAAATCGGTTAGACGCATATGTTGATAGAAAGGGTATAGTTTAAGGGAGTAAAATTAAGGCTTTCTGGGGATAGATCCCACAGCTCAACACAAGTGTTGTGGGAGATAGGGAGGCAGCGTATTGGGTTAGGGGATACTCTGTCCTTACACACCCCATTTAAAGAGATTCCTCTGCCGAGCGGTGCCCCCCATAGTACTGTGAGGTATTGAAAAACTCATGATCTTCACTTGCCCCACAAACACCTTTAAATGGGAGACCCAATATATATATATATAATATATGTATATATTTATATACACACATTATATATATATATATATATACACACAATATATATTAATATATATATACACACACAATATATATATATATATACACACACTATATATATATATATATATATATATATATATATATATACTACTCAAAAAAGTTAAGGGTCAAAAATATTTGTGCATATAAATATAAGCTAACGAGCTAAAATGGTGACGACTAATGACAAAATAATTCTTTGATGGCTCAAGAACAGAAACACAACAAAACAAAAACTTTTGATTAGACACTAGTTTATTACCCTGATGAAAAAAGTCATGCACCCCCCAAAATGATATTCACACAAGTCGCAGAAGCTTCAGTAACTGGTGTAGCCACCGTTAGCATTCACACATTCTTGACAACGTTGGCGCATGCTGTTCATCAGGGGTTGGAAATAACGTTGAGGGATCGCTTGCCATTCTGCGACTAATCGCTGAGCCAGTTGCCGGAGGTTGACGGCAGGGACGTGATATGATCGAACTCGCCGCCCTAGTTCATCCCACGCATGCTCAATGGGTGACAAGTCGGGTGAATATGCAGGCCAATCCATGTGCTGAACGTTCTGCTCCTGCAGGAAGTCGTTCACCACCCTGGCACGATGAGGTCTTGCGTTGTCGTCCTGGAACCAAGCTCCTGGTCCAATCCGCTGCAGAAGTGGGATTACCAGAGGTTGAACAATCTCGTTGAGATAACGCTGACCAGTCAAATTTCCGTTGACGACGTACAGAGGGGTTCTGTGGTTCATGGATATCCCTGCCCACACCATCACACTTCCTCCTCCAAATGGTAGACGTTGAGCAACGTTGACATCAGCAGATCTCTCTTCTTGACGACGATAAACACGAGCCCGGCCATCATTGAACTGGAGCGAGAAGCGTGACTCATCTGTGAACATTGTCTCTGCCCACTGACCACGGTTCCACCGGATATGACTTCTGCACCAATCTCGGCGAGCCCTTCTGTGACGGTCAAGTAGCGGTGGTCGGACTGCAGGACGCCGGCATCGCAAACCTCGGTCTCGCAGACGATTCCTAATGGTCTGGTCGGACACGTTGGTGCCTCTGGCAGCTCTGAGTTGATCCCGAAGATGCCGTGCGGTCACAAAGCGCTGTTGCAACGCCGTTATCATCAGGAAGCGGTCTTCTCGTGCTGTTGTTGATCGGGGTCTTCCAGAACGGGGGCGATTCTGAACAGCATTAGTTGTCCTGAACCTCTGCCAGAGTCTGCCGATAACGCTTTGGCTTACATTTAGACGCTGAGCCACAGTTCTCTGAGTTTGTCCATCTTGTAGCCAGCCAATGGCCCTTCCCCTGTCTTGGATGCTGAGTTGTCGTCGAACCATCTTCAAATTTCAAGTGATGATGAATGGAAAATGCTCAGCCCTTTTATTGCTAAAATTGGCATGAATGGAATGACACTCATGCAAAACACGTGCAAATGGTGCATGAGGTGTCACAATGGGCGTTTCGAGGCAGTTTGTCAGTTTAGTCTAAGTTCGTGCTTCAAATCTATGAAAAGGAAATCTGGGTTAACTTAAAAAGTTTCTAAAGATAAGTGCAATGATTGCATGTCCCATAATAACGTGATGTCTATAGTACAAATGACAACCCAAACGGGGATATTCTAACCCTATCTGGCTTAAAAAGACATACTTACAAAAATGATCAAAAAATTTCCTTTGACCCTTAAATTCTTTTTAGTAGTATATATATATATATATATATAAAAAAAAAATATATATATATATATATATGCACACAATATATATATATTTATATATATATATATATATATATATATATGCACACAATATATAATATGCACATAATTATATATAACATATATATACACACACACTATATATATACACACATATATACACATATATATATATATAAACAGCCAATATATATATATACCCATATATTATATATATATACACCCAAGATATATATATATATACCCAATATATATATATATATATATACCTATATATATATATACACCCAATATATATATATATACACATCCAATATATATATACACATCCAATATATATATATATATATATATATATATACCCAATATATATATATATAGATATATATATATATATACCCACTATATATATATACACACATATACATATATATATATATATATATATATATTTACTCATATATAGATATATATATATATAATATATATATAATATATACACATATTATATATATACATACACACAATATATTATATATATATATATACACACACTATATATATACATACACAATATATATATATATATATATATACACAATATATATATATATACACATATATATATATGTATATACAATATATATATATACCCACAATATATGTGTATATATATACACATATATATATATATTATACACACACAATATATATATATACAATATATATGTTAACCCCTCCGTCTATGGCCCTGAGTCGGTTCGGAATCGACGGGGGTTCTGGTTAGGATGCAGCAACGGATATTTCTTCTATAACATTCTAATTCTTTTCGGTCGCCACTCTGTTAAACTCTTGGCTACAGACTCGCCAGACTGTTATGCCAATATCTTCTATGGTGCTTGGGTTGTCTCTTAATTTGGGCAAAGGGTCGCCAATTTTTAATTCTTCTCTTTTTATAATACGCTGATACTTTCTGT
Source organism: Bathynomus jamesi (assembly GCA_023014485.1). Classification (NCBI taxonomy): domain Eukaryota; kingdom Metazoa; phylum Arthropoda; class Malacostraca; order Isopoda; family Cirolanidae; genus Bathynomus; species Bathynomus jamesi. The sequence goes on from JAJOZX010014284.1 coordinate 29,581, forward strand.
GATACTAAAATTATCGACTTTTCTGACTAAGTTCTAAAGAGAGCACGGCTCGAAGGGAAAAATAAAAAGTTTCTCTTACAGTAATTTACTTCTTAAAAATATACAGGTACTGCTCTGAATTTACAGGGGTAGAGGTTCGACCTCTTTCGACCATGGCTCAGGCCGGAATCTAAAAATATTAAGAAGGCAAAGGGCCTCTGCCCCCTCCCCGCAGCAAGGCTGCTAGCAAAGGAGTCCTAATGAAGTGCGATGATGAAGTGACTTAATCAAGAAGTCTAATCAAGAAGTCTAATGAAGAAGTGCTTTAATTTCACAAGTACATGTATAATATAAACTTAAATGTTTTGGGGGAGGACAGTTGAAGGTTAAATTTCCCACCTTTTTAAACACATGATCAGATGTTTTGAAAGATTTCAACTA
>JAJOZX010014284.1:35000-52500 GCA_023014485.1 Bathynomus jamesi
AGATTCCGGCCTGAGCCATGGTCGAAAGAGGTCGAACCTCTACCCCTGTAAATTCAGAGCACTACCTGTACCTTTTTAGAAGTAAATCACAGTAAGAGAAACTTTTTATTTTCCCCTTCGAGCCGTGCTCTCTTCAGAAGAACTTAGTCAGTTAAGTCGATAAGTTATAAAAGAAAAGTCGATAATTTTAGTACCAAGAGAAAGTATCAGAGTATTATAGCAAGAGAAGAATTAATAACACTGGTATGCATCAATTTTGCTGTCAAGGGTTTTGTAAGTGATTCTTATAGAGTGTTTCCTGCTGATTTCGAATCTGCAATCCGTTTTTCTCAATCAGCTCAGGTTATCCGGCTATGGCCTCATAAGTAAAATAGAATTTTTCGTGATTTTGTCAAAGCGGAATTGGAACAGTAACATCTATCATCACTTGTTTCACTTGTATAATATCTTTTTTTACTTTTCAGGCATATAGATAAAATATTTCATAATGAATAGAGCGTGTAAAAATGATCCCAATAGATTCTGCTACATATGTGGGACGGTTACCATGCCAAATAACGAGTCCCAAATCACTAAATTTGTGAAGACAATGTATAGAGCATACTTTGGAATTAAGCTAGGGGACCAGGACAAAAATTTCGCCCCTCATATGTGCTGCAAGTCGTGCTTTGAAAATTTGAGAAGATGGAGCAAAGGCAGAGCGAAATCTTTGCCTTTTGGAATTCCCATGATTTGGAGAGAAGGAAAGGATCACGTTTCAGATTGCTATTTCTGCATGACAAACCTCCAAGGTGGGCTTATAAATTTATTTTTCTTAAATATTTTGAAATCCTCGTATGAAACTTGACATAATATTCACCATAATGTAATATTCACCATATATAGCATAATATTCACCATAATGGTAATCATTCATTTACATATCATATTGTTATAGAAAATACATTTACACATACATATTGTTATAGAAAATACATTTACACATACATATTGTTATACAAGTTACATTTACATATACAATGATTGTATATTTTCTTTCTTTTTCATTCATATTGTCCCGAAGGGACAATATGAATGAAAAAGAAAGAAAATATACAGACTCCATCGACCTATTTCATATCTTACAGACCGCAGCCTTCCCTCACGAGCCGCCACTGTCTGAATGCTTCTTCTATTTCATATGCAAGTTTTATATCCATGTTTCTGTGTTTCTATTTTCAGGAGTTAACACGAAGAATACACACATTGTTGTATACCCTGACATTCCTTCTGCTATGAGACCTGTACCCCATGGTCCTGGAATTCCAATACCCGACCCACCTCAAACCCTGGACTTCGATGATTCTGATGATGAATCAATGACCAATGCCAATGACCATCCCAGTCGTATATACCTCAAAATACCGCTTCAAATGAGCCGAGGCCTCTCAACCAGGCCAAACTTAATGATCTTACCAGGGATTTAGGACTTTCCAAATTAGCTGCCGAGATCTTGGGCTCACGACTTCGAGAGGACAACTTGCTGGCTCCGGGAACAACATTCTCCTGGTATAGGAAACGAGAGGAAGAATTCCGCAAGTTTTTTGCAGTGCACGAAAATACCTCTTCCTTAGTGTACTGCTGCAATGTTGAGGGGCTAATCGAATCCTTGGGCCTGCCATATAACGCATCAGAATGGAGGCTACTTATAGACTCGTCTAAACGAAGTTTGAAAGCAGTACTTCTCAACATTGGGAATAGGGTTGCATCAGTCCCTGTAGCACATTCCGTACAACTTACTGAGAGCTACGATAACATGAAAATTTTACTGGATGCTCTCGTATACGACCAACATAACTGGAGGATCTGTGGAGATTTGAAGGTAATACTAATATCATAAGTAAACTATTGCTATTGACTATGTTGTTTTTCCAAAGGTTATTTGAGAGCGTATAAGAACACTTAACTTCCCCACAGAAGTGATACAGTCCAATGCATAGATTTTTTTATCTGATAGAACAAATTCTCTAAATTCTTTAAATATTTTCATTTTTTTTCAGATTGTGGCATTTGTATTGGGAATGCAAGGGGGATACACGAAATACCCATGTTTCCTCTGCAAATGGGATAGCCGAGCGGATGAGAACCACTATGCACAGCGTGAATGGGCATCCAGAGAGAATTTTGAACCTGGGTCGCATAATGTCGTTTCAGTGCCCTTGTACCACCAACAAAAATTTTGCTCCCACCACTTCATATTAAGCTGGGCTTGATGAAAAATTTCATCAAATCAATGAATAAGGAGGGTTCAGCATTCCGATATCTCGACAGTAAATTTCCTCATATATCTGATGCTAAACTAAATGCTGGGGTTTTTGATGGTCCTCAAATTCGAACTTTGATCAAGGATACTCAGTTCGAAAACGCAATGACTCCAACTGAGAAGAATGCCTGGCAGGCATTCAAATCAGTTGTCACTGATTTTCTTGGCAAGCGTAGAAGTCCAGAATACGAGTCCGTTGTCGAAAACTTGATGGAATCTTTCAAAGCTCATGGGTCGCGCATGTCCATAAAAATGCACTTTTTGTGGTCCCACTTGGACTATTTTCCTGAAAATTGCGGGGATTATAGTGAGGAACAGGGTGAACGATTTCACCAGGATATCAAAATAATGGAAGAGAGGTACCAGGGAAACTGGGATATCAATATGCTGGCGGACTATTGCTGGTGTTTGAAGCGAGACGTGCCCGAAGAAAAACACAGACGGAAAGCCAAAAAAACTTCATTCCTTCCTCAATAAACTTTTTTCCATATTCATTGTATGAATAAAAGTATTTATTCACACAATGTTTTCATTTTTCACGAGTGTTCTTATAATATTACTCGTATCTACAGTGTTTAAGCTAAAAAAATCAATAAATTTGGGGATAAAATTTGACTTATAATAAATGGCCAATAGAGAAAAAACCTGACCTGATTAAGGAAAACCAATGTCATTTTCGAATTCAGCATGGTCGAATTATATAATATGAGTTGAAAAAACCCTCACAGCAGACAAAAAAATTTCATATGCATACCAGTGTAATCAGTGTTTTTAGCAGGTGAATCATTACTGTCCTGTCCCTTCTCTTGAACGTTCTTAGTACCTGCCCGGCGACTCTTTTTGCTTTATTTATCGCTATCTGATTTTGTGTTTCGAACTTCGCATCATCTATCATTATTATCCCGAGATCGGTCGCTTTCGTGCTTCTCTGAATTTCCTGTCTATCTGGAGCATAATATGCAGTCTTTTTAAGTTCCTCTTTTCTACCATATCTCAGGAGCTGAAATTTTTCGGCGTTGAATGACATGTTGTTGTCTTCTGACCATTTGTATATTTTGTTCGTGTCCCTCTGCAAGGCCTCCACGTCATGTACATCGCTGATTTTTCTGCTGATCTTTGTATCGTCTGCAAAGGATGTTACTATACTGTTGCTGTTTACTCCGCTGTCTATGTCTGTTAACATGATAATGAACAGGAGTGGGGCCAGTACTGTCCCTTATGGTACTGAGCTGCGTACTTCCGATTCTGATGATGATATACCTTGAATTTTGACGACCTGCAGACGATCTCTAAGGAAGTTGTAGATCCATTTTTCCACTTTGCCTGTTATTCCCATGTCTTTAATTTTATGTGCTATTATACCATGGTCACATTTATCGAAAGCTTTAGCAAAATCTGTGTATATAACATCGTAGTTGTCATTGCCTTCCAATGCATCTAGGATATTGTTGTAGTGCTCTATTAGTTGTGATAGGCATGATCTACCTGATCGGAATCCATGCTGATTTTCGTTGAATCTTTCCCGTGTCTCCAGGAAATCATAAATTTTCTCTCTAACTATTCTTTCAAATACTTTGGTGAGGTGGGACGTCAATGACACTGGTCTATAGTTCTTTGCTTGAGATCTGTCCCCTCCTTTATATATAGGGACAATGTTTGCTCTTTTCAAGATGCTCGGTATTTCCCCAGTGTCTAGGGATCTTCTCCATATCCAGTATAAAGGTAGCTAATGCGTTCAATTGTCCGGACCTGCAGCTGAATGTAGTTTCATTTGTCCTATAGCTCTCGCTACATCTTCTGGTGTAAACTCAAAGTCTGTTATATACTCTCCTTGCAATTCCTCTTCAAAGAATGCATTTATGTCAGGTATCGCTTTGTCACTTTTTGGGGTACTGAAAACTGATTCATATTGAGCTCTCAATGTATCAGATATTTCTTTTGGATCGTCGGTTAGTTCATTATTTCCCGTCCTTAAGGGCCCAATAGCGGCGCGCGTTTTTGTTTTCCTTTTTGCATAGCTATAGAAGTATTTTGGATTTTCCTTTATTGCTTCTACCGCCTTTTCCTCTTCCCTCTCTGTATGGTCCTTAATCAGGGCTTGTATTTCCCTATCGATACCCTCCAGTTTTTCTTTTATTGTTTTCCTGTCATTATCTCCGCAGTTTCCTAACTTCGCCTCCACTCTCTTTCTTTTGCGGAATAGTCTTCTCTTTTGCCTTTCTAGCCAGCTCCTCTTTCCTTTTGGCTGTGATTTCGGAGCATATTTTTCTAAAATTCTCAGCGTTTTTTCCTCCAAGGTTGTTAGCATTTCTTCAGTTGTTTTATTCTCGAAAATTGTTCTCCATTCTATTTGGGCCATGTGCGATCTGATTGCTTCCCAATTTATAGTCTTCGAGTTTAAGTTAAAGGCCCCGAATTTACTTCTTTCCACAATATGTGTATTGTCTTCTAATGCTGCCATCATATTTGTTGATATCTCGATTAAGTTGTGGTCTGAGATAATGGTTGGGGTTATTTTTATATCAGCAATCAAGTTCGTGTTATTCGTGAATACCAGATCCAGGCAGTTATTTTTTCTGGTATTTTCTGTTATCTCCTGTGTCAGCATAAACTCGTTTGTGAGAGCCATCAACATTTTTGCTTGTTCCTGATCTTCTCTTGTGCCCCCCTTGTCCTGGTGAATATATATATTCCTATTCACCTTTTTGTATTTTATAAATGGGAAGTTAAAGTCTCCGCAGATCATTATATTGGGGGATGGAGGGTTTATGGCCTTTATTAGCTTTCTAATGTCATCAATGGCCTCCGAGAATTTTTCGGTTGGGGTGCTTGGAGGTCTATAGATGACTATTACTATCAAGTTTAGTTTTTCTATTTTCACTGCTAGGAGTTCCACATAGCTGTTTGATTTACTTATTATCGTCTCTGTCATATGACCTTCCTGTACATATATAGCACAGCCACCTTTCCGTCTCGTCGTTCTATCCGCTCTTAGTAAGTTGAAGCCCTCTATATTTATCTCTTTCTTATCAATACAATGTTCGCAGTTTTCACAATTTCCTTGGCAATCTTTAAGATGAGTTTCTGTGAGGCATGCGATGTCCGCCCTTGTTTCGTCCATAAATCCTTTCAGGTACGAAACCTTATTGAGTGATTGGTTTGGTCTTATTCCTTGAATATTAGCCAGGACAATTTTTATGTTCTCTGTTTTTCGTTGCCCCTTGTGCATTTCAAGTTCGTTTTCCTTCGATATCGCTTGATTCGTTGCTCTATGATCCTCCGAAAGAGATCCGTTTCCTCCTACTTGTATTGGTAGCTTCTTGCCCGGTAGCGATTTGGCTCGGGGGTTTCCAGCTGTGTCAACTGCATGTGGATGACATTTAGCATTCGTAAGGTGTCTGAGATGTTGAAAAAATTTTCTTGTTCGCTTATTGTGTTCCTATTGTTATTTTTATTCCTATTGTCATTTAAACTTTTTCCTTTGTTCGTTGAGTCCGTCGGGAGATGTTGATAGTAGCATTTATTCCCGAATTTGCAGGTTCCGTATTTTGCGTAAGTTCTGCAAATGTCCGGGTGGTAGAATTTACATCCGTCTCCAAATTTACAATGACCATTATTATAGAAGAAATTGCATATTGGGGGATTTCATATATACATTGTCCTCTTTTAAATCTGCAATTATCTTTTATATAATACCTGCATATAATTCCTTCCCCATATTTACTCTTGGCTTTTGTTTTTTGCTCCTTATTGGGGGACAGTTTTACTTCGTTTACTTGACTGCCCTCTTGTCTTGTCCTATTTGTGCTATTTGTGCTAGTTGTGTTTGTGTCCTTCGTTGCCCTTATGCTGTGTGTTGTCTTTACACTCTTTGTCGCCTGTGTGTTTTCGGCCTCATTTTGTGACGGTATTTGAATTCTTTCTATTTCGCCTTTCTCCGTTTCTTCCGTTTTCCACTGTTCTTTGTTTCCACTTTCCTCTTTCATTCTCTTCTCGTAGTCTCTTTCTGCTTTAAATACCGTAAAAGAGTTTAATTCGGTCAAGCAGTTCTCGCAGAAAATTTTTTCCATTAAACTGCTTTGCGTTCGTTATAAGGGAGATTTTTTCATCTCCCCATTCTAGGCATTTAAAATCAAAAAGTAGCTGACAAAAATCGCACCTCATCGCCTCTGTCTCATCTGTTGCAGCTTTACAGATACCACAGAGTTGCAGTATGCATTAATTTCCATGTTGGTGAAGTGACTCAAAAAGGGGGTATTATGGGAGGTATTGGGTGGGGGATGACTCAAGCTGTGTGAGGGAAAGAATTTTCCGTTACTCCAGGGTAGGGGATGTGGCACGCTGTATACTTCTCACTGATTGGTCCTCTCGACTGTGGCTGCGGGGGATAATGGGGGGATATTTGCGGGCACTTCAAAAACAAAACTTTCCTCACAAAGAGACTCGGAAAAAAAAAACAAATGCTGTATATATTAATTCACTTTGATTTTATTTACTTTTTTGGTATACGCCGCGATTTTTACTTTTTTAAAAAGAAATACCGCTATGCACTATCAATTAACTCACAATATCGGCACCGTTTAAAACTGATTAACTGCAGGATTTTTACTGTAATACGCTTTTATTCGGACTTCGATCGAAACACGTGTAACCGCCACAACAGCAAAACACACATATATATATATATATATATATATATATATAAATTATTTCACGAAAGTAACACGTGAAAAATATTTATGATGAATAAAACCACGAAGGAAAGGAAACACAAATGGTGCTCAAGCGCTTTCGTCTAATGACATCCTCAGGAACACTGAAGTACATAAAGAGTTACAGCCTATATATAGGTTACAGAAAAAAAAGTGTATATATATATATATATATATATATATATATATATACACACAATAAACGGAGAAATAAAATTAAAAGATTGTGGGAGGAGCATACAAATTTGTAAAAAAACTACCTATTTTTAGCACAACATCAAATGAATTGTTTCCAACCAATGTTATAAAAAAAAATACAAATTTATACTGGAAATCTGCCCGGGTTTTAGCACTCTGCCCTTCTTGTATATAAAAATAAATTGAAAAATAAAAGCTATTTGAGTAGCATACAAGTTTACCAAAGATTTAGCGTTCTACCCTTCTTATCTAAATCTGTTCTGAAGGAATTCAAAACAACAGGATCGAGTTGAAAAAGACCTTTGCTTATATTGAAGTTATTTGTAAGTTGGATAATGGCAGACTCAAGAATATTTCTATTAACAATGTTGCTGGAGTGAAACAAAACTGAAGCATTATTCCAATCAATACAGTGGGATAACTCTGACAAATGGACAAAAAGGGCACTGGACGACTGTCTTGTTCTAACGGAATATTGATGCTGTTTTATACGTGTGTTCAAATCCTTTCCCGTCTGACCTATGTAAAAGGAATCACATTGTTTACAACTAATTTTATAGATAATGCCTGAATTATTGGTAGTGCTATTTTTTACTATGATATTTTTCACAATATTGTTATATGAAAATACTACATTAATATCCAAAAGTTTAAGTACATTAGCAATGCCTAAAAAGCCCGGGAAAAATGGAAGTACTAAAATATTTTTTTTGACAAAGTACGAGTGTTTCCAGTATAAATTTGTACTTTTTTTATAACACTGGTTGGAAACAATTTATTTGATCTTGTGCTAAAAATCGATAGTTTTTCCTTACAAATTTGTATGCTCCTCCCACAATCCTTTAATTTTTTTCTGTAACCTATAGATAGGCTATAACTCTTTATGTACTTCAGTGTTCCTGAGGATGTCATTAGACGAAAGCGCTTGAGCACCATTCTGTGTTTCCTTTCCTTCGTGGTTTTATTCATATATATTATATATATATATATATATATATATATATATATATATATATATATATATATATATGGGATGAATTTCACAATAAAACACGTGAAATTAATAAATGCTGCAAACCCACAAGAAAAAGAAAAACGATTCCAAGGCCTTTCGTGTATTCAAGGCTACACCTCGTCAGGGAATGAAGATAAAAGGCGAGAAGCCCATAAATATATACAACGTACAGGAAAACCAAAACAATTAGCACATACTTAACAAGGGTTAATGAGAGGCAAAAGAAATTTTAACATGATGTCGTCAATGTTACATACGTCCCCGCACTGTTATTGAAAGTGTTTTTAAAATGAATAAATGCACATTCTAGAATATTTCTTTCTATTATATCTCTGTTTTTAACAAGCGCTTTAGAACTATCCCACTTGATGCTATGGTTACATCTATACATATGGTTAAATAAAGCATTGGAAGTATTAGCTGTTCTACACGCATATTTATGCTGTTTTACCCTAATATCTAACGTTTTACCGGTTTGGCCTATATACTGAGTTACATTGTGTACATCCGATCGAATACACACAACCAACAACATTATCAGGGCTATTCTTTATTAGGCGTGATTTAACAGTATTATTATAATTAAAGATTACATTAATGCCAATTGCTTTAAGTACAGTTGGAAGGTATTGAAAATTAACATGGTAAGGTAGGCTAAGGATATTTTTACGCTGAAATTCCTTTACAATTACATTATTATAATACCTATTCTTGGCTTTCTTAAGACAGTTATCTAAAAATGAAGTAGGATAACATAATTTAGTACCAATATTCAGGATATTGCATAACTCGGAATCTAAAAATTCAGGACTGACAACTCTCAATGCTCGAAGAAACATAGCAGAGAAAATAGAGGATTTAATCGAAGGATGATGGTCAGAATAAAAATGCACATAAGAGTTATTATTAGTAGGCTTACGGTAGACTTCATATTTGAACTGATTAGAGCATCTCCAAATTTTTAGATCAAGAAAAGATAGGCTTCCATCATTTTCTTTTTCAACTGTAAACTTAATAGATGGGACTAAATGTTGAGCCTACCAAGAAATAAGTCCACATCCAAATTATTAGGCCAAAGGCATAAAATATCATCTATATACCTGTACCAAACCAGGTTAAAATTAACAATCGTAGGCAAAATTCTACTTTCAAAAAATTCCATATATAAATTAGCTAGTACAGGTGAAAGGGGATTTCCCATAGCCAATCCAAACGACATAGCATAAAACTTATTTTCAAACTGAAATTTACAATCTTTGACACAAAGCTTAATTAACTCAATAAGAGTGTTGTGTTGAACAGGGAAGGAATATTCAGAGATCTTATCTTTTAAAAAATCAAGTAGGTCATCAACAGGGACTTTTGTAAATAGCGAGCATACATCGAAGCTTACCAATTTGAAATTAGGGTCATTAGGGAATTTCAGTTTGTCAATAAGATCCATTCTATTTACAATATGTGACTCAGAAATAGAGCCAACTAACGGCGTTAATAAACTAACTAACCATTTTGATAGCTTATAGGTTACGGAGCCCACTGAGCTAACAATAGGCCTCATGGGATTATTAACTGTGTGTGTTTTTACTAAGCCGTACAGATATGGTAGTGACGGATTGATACTAAGAAACTGCTGTGAAAGCCCATTATATATATTTTTTAATATTTCTCTTAATTTTCTGTTAAACATTTTATTAACATCCTCCAATGGGTCTCTATTTAGAGGTTTGTACGTGTCACGATCACTTAATAACGTATTCATCTTTTCAACATAACTGTTTTTGTCCATGATGACGATCGAATTGGATTTATCCGCTTTAGTAATATGTAATGAATCATTATTTTTCAGTGTTTTTAGGGCTTTTTCAAACCTCAAAGGATAATTCGATTCAAACCTCGTATTAAAAGCACTATACACACAACCTTTGGCTAAAGTCACCTCACTTTCGGAAATATTACTATGTTTTTCAAAATTAATAAAAGACTTAGCAATCAGTAAACTGCTGGGCTTTTTTGGGACTGAGAAACCTAACCCAAAGCCTAACGCACATTTCGTATTGAAGTCTAGCTCTTGGGACGACAAGTTAACAATATTACTAAAATCACTTTTCTTAGTCCAGTAACTATTACGAATTAAATCCTCCAGTCTATTGTTTAATTTCCTATTCTGAGTTCTGCATCTTCTACGTAAGTTGTTGTAAATATCATCCAAAAGTGTACTTCTCCACGCATGAGGATCGGTGGAAAAAAAACACTTTCAATAACAGTGCGGGGACGTATAACATTGACGACATCATGTTAAAATTTCTTTTGCCTCTCATTAACCCTTGTTAAGTATGTGCTAATTGATTTGGTTTTCCTGTACGTTGTATATATTTATGGGCTTCTCGCCTTTTATCTTCATTCCCTGACGAGGTGTAGCTTTGAATACACGAAAGGCCTTGGAATCGTTTTTCTTTTTCCTTGTGTGTTTGCAGCATATATATATATATATATATATATATATATATATATATATATATAAAAAGTGAACAATGAACAATTCCTACACCATCATCATATGGATTCATTGTCTTCATGCAGTACTTATGTAAAAATGAACATTCAACATAAAACTATAAGAACATAAGAAACCAAAATCGCCTAAGCGAGTTTTTGGATAGAATTTCGATTTATACTTCTTTATTCATTACTGTATTTCCCTAATTCATCTTTTCTAATAATGACTTATACACAATGACGTCACAAAATAACTTTGTTCTCTTTACGTTTCCCATACTTTGTACACTGAATCACGTTCTTAGTATTTGGACATCTTCCGTATTCAATGTATGGTAAATTCTTTAGTAATAATGTTGTGGTGTTATGTAGTATAAATATCATTATTCAACCATACTCATTCTTACATTCATGTTCTTTCTTGACCGCTATCCTTTATTAATTTTATTACTTATTCATCTACCTATTGTCTACTTATGCCCTATCAACTTATCAGTCTATGTTTACTCGTGTCTATATTACGCACACAACCTATTGTGTGACGAATGATATGTGTACACTACTGTGTGCAGTCGTACATGTCTATTGACGATCATGATTACGTACATGTATTCTTTTTACGTTTTATTTTCTTTTATTATTTCACCTCTCGCAAATTGTTTATTATTGCTGAGACGAAGGTTCGAATTCCGATTACGTCGTCAAAAGCGAGCCTCTGAATTCGAATTCTTCTCTCTTGCCTCTGTTACCAATTTATAACGTTAAGATGTGATGTTATATTATTATAATATACCATATTGTTCACTGCCAGGCTACTGGTTATTATCTACTTAGGCACATAGTTATCCACGTTCTCATTACCTGTACTTACTACTTCTACCTAATTGTCATTCAAATCCCGTTACTTATGTGTTACGTTATCATTAATGTCCGTGTACTTTCAAATGAAAAGTACACCGTATTGTTTCTCCGCTTTCCTCATCGCTGGCTAATTAGACTTTCAAACTATAATAACCAACCCTTCTTCTAATAATATTTGACATAATTTGGCGTAATTATTGTTAACTAAAATATAACATTGTTGTTAATCCCCTGTAAATTATAGAACAACGGAGAACTCTCCATTATTTAAATTGTATTACCTATTCAGATTACTTCAGTATTAAATATGTCAATTAACAAATTGCCAAAATTGTAATTAACTGTAATACTTTAATTTAATATAACGTAATGTACTTTAATGAAACTGTAATTAATAATAACTTGTAATGTACTTCATTGAAACTGTAATTAAATGTAATGATTTAATATATACGGTAATGTAAGAATGTACTTTAAAATGGAAGTGTAATTAAACAATAAGTGAATATGAAGTAATCCATAATTGTAATCGTAATTGTAATGAACCAAAATTAATACGTACTCAGTCGTTTACTTAATTTGTACTTATGTGTACTATTACGAAATGATATCGCCTTCATAAATGTAGACTCGGCGAAAAATACGATTAGTTTTTATTTTTATTTTTTTTTATTATTTTTAGTTGAAATTTTTCAAACCATCTGATCATGTGTTTAAAAGGGGGAAACTTAACCTTCGACTGTCTTCCCCCCAAACACTTAAGTTTATATTATACATGGACTTCTTCTTTAGACTTCTTCATCAAGTCACTTCATCATAGCACTTCATTAGGACTCCCTTGTTAGCAGCCTTGCTGCGGGGAGGGGGCAGAGGCCCCTTGCCTTCTTAATATTTTTAGATTCCGGCCTGAGCCATGGTCGAAAGAGGTCGAACCTCTACCCCTGTAAATTCAGAGCAGTACCTGTATAATTTTAAGAAGTAAATTACCGTAAGAGAAACTTTTTATTTTTCCCTTCGAGCCGTGCTCTCTTCAGAACTTAGTCAGAAAAGTCGATAATTTTAGTATCAGAGAAAGTATCAGAGTATTATAAAAAGAGAAGAATTAAAAATTGGCGACCCTTTGCCCAAATTAAGAGACAACCCAAGCACCATAGAAGATATTGGCATAACAGTCTGGCGAGTCTGTAGCCAAGAGTTTAACAGAGTGGCGACCGAAAAGAATTATAGAATGTTATAAAGAAATATCCGTTGCTGCCTCCTAACTAGAACCCCCGTCGATTCCGAACCGACTCAGGGCCATATATATATATATATATATATATATATATATATATATATATATATATATATAAATTCAAAGAAAGTAAATTGGGAAAACGTAAATAAAGATTTAAAGGAGGTAAATTGGGAATTGCTACTACACGAGAAGACTCCACAAGAAATACTATGTATAATAGAGACGGAAATCAAACCTATAATACTGAAACATATTCCAGAGAGACAGGAAAGAAAACGTAGCAAGCTCGAGAGGAAAATCAGGACTCTATTCAGGCAACGAAGACAAACCGTAAAACATCTCCACAGATGCAGAACTGATGCAAAGAGACTCAAACTAGAGAGGAAACTTGGCGAAATAGAAATGGACCTAAAGCAAACATTCATACATAAGACAAACGAGGAGGAAAACAAGGTAGCAGAAAACATAAAAAATAACCCAAAATACTTCTACACTTTTGCGAAAAGGAAAATGCAGTGTAAAGAGAATATTGGACCGTTGATAGACGGGGAGGCCGAATACACAAATGACCCGAAAGAAATAAGTGAATTGCTTAGGGAACAATTTAAATCTGTGTTTAGCACCCCTAAGTCCGAGATGGAAGTGGAAAACCCAGACGAGTTTTTCGACATTGAAACAGATCAACCAAGAACAAATCCCGGCACAAACCGATTAATGGACTTCGAGTTCACGGAAGGAGATGTAATTACGGCCTTATCACAGATGCGAGACAATTCAGCGCCAGGGCCAGACACATGGAGTGCCACATTTCTGAAGAAATGCAAAGAGAGTATTGCAAAACCGCTATACTTACTATGGAGGAAATCACTCGACAAAGGACAAATTCCACTCCCCTTAAAGAACGCGAACATTGCCCCCCTATTTAAAGGTGGTAACAGAGCAATGCCCAAAAATTATCGGCCAGTGGCTCTCACCTCACACCTTATAAAGTATTTTGAACGCATAATTAGAGCCAAAACTACCTACTACCTACAAGAAAAAGACTTATACAACCCAAATCAACATGGCTTCAGGGCGGGTAGATCATGCCTGTCACAGCTACTAGGCCACCAGGAGAAAATATTAGGAACATTGTGTCGAGGACAAAACATTGATGTAATATATACTGATTTTGCTAAAGCCTTCGATAAAATAAATGTGACCATGGAATCATAGCACACAAACTTAAGGATACAGGAATTACTGGAAAGCTAGGAAGGTGGATATTTAATTTCTTGACGCAAAGAACGCAAAGAGAGGTGGTAAACGGAGTTAAATCGGGTCTCGGAAGGAGTGAGCTCTGTCCCACAAGCGACAGTATTAGCTCCCTTACTGTTCATAATAATGATTGCAGATATTGATGCAGATATTAAGGACAGTATTGTATCATGCTTCGCAGATAACACAAAGATATGTAAGGAAATATTGAACGAAGATGACATAAGAAAACTACAAAACGACATTGAAACATTATTCCAGTGGGCAGAAGACAACAATATGAAGTTCAACGAAGAAAAACTCCAACTTCTGAGATACAGTATAGTAATAACAAAGAGCTACAGAAAAAAGGGTACAAAACTCCGCAAGCCAAACAGATAACACCAAATCCACAAGTCAGGGATCTTGGAATAATAATGTCGTCGGATGCAGAATTCAGAGAGCACTATAAAATCAAAATCACAACGGCTAGAAAAATAATGGGAATTATCTGGAGGAGCTTCCGCAGCAGAAAAGCAAACATCATGCTCAAATTATGGAAGAGTCTAGTCCTACCAATAATTGAGTATTGCTCAGTACTCACAAGCCCACACAGAAAGAGAGAGACTGCGAGCATTGAAGCTATACAAAGGACTTTTACGTCTAAGTTAGAGGAAACGGAAGGTGAAGACTACTGGTCTCGACTACAATCCCTGGAACTCTACTCTCTTGAAGGAAGGCGAGAGCGGTACACAATAATATACATATGGAAAATACTTGAGGGCTCTGTCCCTAACCTCAGAAATGAAATAGAAACAAACTGTAATGAGAGAAGAGGCAGATTTTGTACGGTCCCAGCTGCGGTGGGACAAGGAGCCATGAAAACGAGGATGGAAAATACCCTCAGAATACGAGGCCCAAAGCTTTTCAATGTCCTTCCAAAAGAAGTGATGAATCTCCAGCACACCAACCTGAATAACTTAAAGAACCAGCTGGACAAATTCTTGTGCACAGTCCCTGACCAGCCATGCGTGGCTGGCTACGAGGGGGCGATCAGAGAGCAATTCCCTCCTTCACCAAGTCCCGCAAATGAGGCGGGATGCTGCAGAGGGGTCGACCGCAGGTCGATCCTGAACCGTCGTTCAAACTCAACAAAAGTAACAAAAGTAACAAAAGTAACAAAAGTATATATATATATATATATATATATATAGCTAAAAAAATGAGTACCCAGTTGGGTAGTAGTTGGTTTTCTGTATACTTGTGTTGAGAAGCCTGTACTATGTTTATTTATGGTAACATCAAGAAACGAAATTTTATTGTATTGTTCTACTTCCATAGAGAATTTAATATTAGGATGCTTAGTATTAATGTAATTTAAAAATAAAGGGGCATGATCTTTATGCTTAAAAATGACAAAACAATCATCTTCATAACGTTTAAATAAAATAGGTTTAAAATCAAGCGGGCAATCCCTCAGCCACTTTTCCTCGTGGAAACAAAGAAAACTGTTAGCAAAGGACGGACCAAGGGGCGAACCCATTGCCATTCCCTCGTGCTGGTGGAAAAGTTCCTTATTAAAAAAGAATATGGTATCCTGGACTGATAACTTTAAAAGTTTTGAAAACAATTGTCTGCTTAACCCCAAAATGTCATTAGTAGAACCAAACAAAGAATTTATAATAATATCAAGTTTCTAAAACAGGTACATTGGTAAACAAAGACTGAACATCAAAGGAAGCCATGAAACAATCCTTAAACTTCAACTTGGTGACACAATCAACAAATTCAAATGAATCTTGCAAAGTGACATGACTACGTGTGAGGGGGTCTATGATTGGGACCAAAAATTTTGCAAGGTTATAACTTGGTGTGTTTATGGCTGCCAAAATGGGACGAACCTATTTTATTTAAACGTTATGTAGATGATTGTTTTGTCATTTTTAAGCATAAAGATCATGCCCCTTTATTTTTAAATTACATTAATACTAAGCATCCTAATATTAAATTCTCTATGGAAGTAGAACAATACAATAAAATTTCGTTTCTTGATGTTACCATAAATAAACATAGTACAGGCTTCTCAACACAAGTACACACAAAACCAACTACTACCCAACTCAGTACTCATTTTTTTAGCAATATTCCACTGTTTTAAGCTGGCTAGTATTAAAAGTCGTATTTTAAGAGCCTATCACCTTTGTTCAAGTTGGTCTTTATTTGACTTAGAAATTCAGTATCTTAAGAGATTTTTCAACTATAATTTTTATTGTACTTTGACTTTTGAGACTTTAATTTCCAAATTTTTAAATAACCTATATTACCTAAAATAATTCAGTTCACGGTTCCGAAACAGAAGGTTTATCTTAAGCTTCCATTTTTAGACCAACTAACTTTTCAACTTAATAAAGATGTCCACCTTATTTTGGACAGACACTTCCCTCAATGCGACTTTATAATCATTAATTCTAATTCTCTGCAATCCTTTTTTCGCCATAAAGATCACCTCCCCGTGCTTTTGAGATCCTTTGTTATTTATTTATATACATGTGCGACCTGCCAAAGTCGTTATGTGGGGCAGACTGCCCTACAGTTAAAACTTAGGATTTCGAAGCATTTGGGTTTTTCTCATCGAACTTCTCGCCCTCTTTCCACTCCTGAATCCTCTGCTATTCGGCATCATTCAGAGACCCATGACCACCCGTGCCCCCAGGACTCCTTTGCGATTTTGTCGTCTGCTTCTAATTCACTTGATCTTAAAATTTTAGAATCCCTTTTTATCAAGAAATTAAATCCAGAACTAAACGATAGCCTTTCCTCGATAAAATTATATATATATATATATATGTAAAAATGAACAATGACTAATCCATATTCATTTTTACATAAGAAACCAAAATCGCCTAAGCGAGTTTTGGATAAAAATTTTATTTGTAGCTTCCTATTTTTGTTTGTGTCATAACCTTACGATCTCCCATTTCTATGGTTTAGTCGTATCCATTTTCCATTTTTTATTTTTGTTATAGAAGTTATTATAATTAATTATGATTGTCTTGCATCTCACCCTCGACCCTAGATTATGCATACACATTGCATGTAACAGGATTGGAACCCGTAGTTGTACTTTTTAGTCATTAATACCCACTCTTTGTCTCTAATTCGTTCTTGTAAGTCTTCCTAATAATGATTTGTACTATACGTACAAATTCAATAACTATGACGTCACATTTTCCCGTCATTAATTTCCCTTCATCATATCTCTAGTATTCAATGTATGAAAATTCTTTAACATCATAATAAAAACTGTACACTCTATAGAAGTCATTATTTATATGTTATGTAGTATAAATATTATTATTCAACCATATTCATCCATACCGTATGTGCCCATGTACTTTGTATTATATTTCTAAAATCTTGATTGTCTATTAATATGAAACACT
>JAJOZX010014284.1:57500-65000 GCA_023014485.1 Bathynomus jamesi
AATTATTGTCACAGAATTATTGCACAGAATTATTGTCACAGAATTATTGTCACAGAATTATTGCACAGAATTATTGTCACAGAATTATTGTCACAGAATTATTGTCACAGAATTATTGTCACAGAATTATTGTCACAGAATTATTGTCACAGAATTATTGTCACAGAATTATTGTCACAGAATTATTGTCACAGAATTATTGTCACAGTTATTTTTACTATTCTACTTAGTATAGTATAATTTTATTTAATGTACCAAACATAGTATTACCATACCTTCACGTACATTCGAGTGAAATTTGTTTACATTTTATTTTTGTTTGCAATCTTTTCAAATTTTCCCCTAGTTAGGCAAATTGTTGTGCATTTATTTTTAGATAGTGTAGTTAGGAAAACCCTTAAGTGATCATTCCATAAATTAAGATCGGTCAAGCAGACCTAATTAGAACACATTAATAAGTACCTTCACATATGAGCGATTCAGACGGTGCGCTTTCTGACATCGAAAATTTACCTACACCCATTTTTCCACCTACCCGCGCCCTTCAAACATACTCCCAAACACACAAACTTCAGATCCAGAACAAGCCAATATGTCTCAGTCTCAAACCCCCCCCAGCATACATTAACTTAGGCAGACTAGTAAACCTTCCTCATACTGTTTTAATTTTTAAGGGGACCATAGATAATCGTTTGTTGAACCACGCGTAAGACCTTGGAGTTGAATCTTTAGAGCAACATTTCTTACGCGAAACATTACCGATAATGATATAAAAATTAGGGAAGCAAAAAGATTTATCGACCCGAAAGAAGGAATGCTCATGACACAGTCACCTACGTCCCATCAATTAGCGAAGCTACAACATGGGACGATTTTAAACAAAACTTATTAGAATTTTTTAAAGAAATAACTTGCACAACCCTTAGCCACGTTAGAAGCAGTCTTCCAAGCTAAATGGAAGAAAGAGGAACACGAAGATTTAAACAATTTTATTACACGTACACAAAACTTGTAGGAGAAGCCCTCCGTGCCGCAGAAAATGCATGTGGCATAACTTTCACTTCGAAACAAAGAAATCTAATAGTAGCACAACCATTTACCAAAACCTACCCGGAGCACCTAAAAAAAAGTTTCAGGAGTTTTTAAATGTTGACAAACCTGTAAGTGTAGCCATAAACAAAACACGGGAACATTACCCCGATTTAGCAAACCAAAACTACCGAAAGAGGTAGAGAAACCCCTGTACATTATATTCAGCACAGCAACAACACCAACAACAACAACAACAACCCTATAAATCGAGGCCAATGCAGGGACCACCACCCCAGAAACAAGCCCCCAAACCCAGAATACACGCCCTCCTCCACAGTGTTTTAACTGCGATAGCTTTGGGCACATGATAAGTCAATGTAATTACCCTCTTATTGCTCCCACTGTCACGAACATGGTCATCGCCGTGGCGATCGCCAAAAGTGTGCTGATAAAGCCCTGCAGGGTATAGACCCCACTTTCAGAAACCAAACCAACACGTTCCCAAAACGTATCCCAAAAGTCATCCAATCCCCAGAAACCAGTCCATTCCCAGCCTCAGTCGAACTACCAACCCAATAGATTACGACCACAGGGTCAACCACACTCTTACCCCATGTACAAACCTCAGTACAACCAGCAAGGTCAACTAGTTCGGTACGTAGAAGTACCCGTGGAGGAATCATTTTCCCCAGAGTACAGTTTTCAAGAACACCCTCCAGCGTATGATAATCCCGTAGAATATGACCCAGGTCCTCCATAGAAGACCAATTCGAGCCCTTTTTTAGACCTACATTGGAGGCGGCAGTTCAACCTCCCCCTCCTAAATTACAGTAATGAGCCCAGATACGCACACAAACTCCCCATCAGGATAATAGGTGCGGACCTCCTAGATTTAATAATAAATTGTAGCACCGATAACCAAGATTTAATGCTCTCCTAGATACAGGAGCACACGCGACGTTAATTAAGAAACAATGTGTAGATGAATTACTAGAGAGTACAAATTACAAATATGAACTTAAGGCACCATCCTGCCAACTCAGAGGAGTTACGGGCACACCCATACCTACATACGGAGAAATTGAGTTATATTTAGAAGTTGGAAACGCGGTATACCCCGCGAAATGTTGTATAGTGGACACAGTCGCCACCTTTCAGACAGACATCCTACTAGGTATGGATATTTTTAACCGGAATCAATGGGAGATTTACCCAGCCGGAAAGTTAGTAAAGTGTCGAAATAGGACACACCATCTCAGTGAGAATGACAGACAGCTTAATGCTAATAGAATTAGTTCAGTTCAGATTTCCGAAAGAAATAGGAAACCCCCTCCACTTGATAGCAGATCAAGTCAGCCGGTTGCATCCAGAGGGACAACCGCTCCAGAAATCAGACCCCAGGGTAGCCAGTCTCCAGTCAGCCAGTCTCCAGTCAGCCAGTCTCCAGTCAGCCAGTCTCCAGTCAGCCAGTCTCCAGTCAGCCAGTCTCCAGTCAGCCAGTCTCCAGTCAGCCAGTCTCCAGTCAGCCAGTCTCCAGCCAGCCAGTCTCCAGCCAGCCAGTCTCCAGCCAGCCAGTCTCCAGCCAGCCAGTCTCCAGCCAGCCAGTCTCCAGCCAGCCAGTCTCCAGCCAGCCAGTCTCCAGCCAGCCAGTTTCCAGCCAGCCAGTTTCCAGCCAGCCAGTTTCCAGCCAGCCAGTTTCCAGCCAGCCAGTTTCCAGCCAGCCAGTTTCCAGTCAGCCAGTTTCCAGTCAGCCAGTTTCCAGTCAGCCAGTTTCCAGTCAGCCAGTTTCCAGTCAGCCAGTTTCCAGTCAGCCAGTTTCCAGTCAGCCAGTCAGCCAGTCAGTTTCCAGTCAGCCAGTTTCCAGCCAGCCAGTTTCAGTTCAGCCAGTTTCAGTTCAGCCAGTTTCAGTTCAGCCAGCTTCAGTTCAGCCAGCTTCAGTTCAGCCAGCTTCAGTTCAGCCAGCTTAGGCAAATTTTAGTCGCCGAACCAGAATCAGATTCACAATTTTTCATATGCCCTACCGAGCATATAACAGTAGCACCTTATGAGAAGATTTGTTTCCTAGCGTACTCTGATTACAGAGAAAAGTAATTTCAAAAGAGATGTTCTTATTGCCCAAGTCCTAAGTCGGAGTCAGAATTCAGCTATCCCTGTTGTTTGTTTAAACAAAGGAAAAAGTCCTATAGAATTAACTTCAAATCAGAAAATAGGAACTGTTTCCACAGTAAAAGTAGATTCAGATTTCCCCATCAGTATGATAAATCGTGTTTCCAGTTCCTTAGAGTTAAATCCTTCAGTATTAAAAGAAGAATATAAGAAATGTCTGGAGCACTCCCTTCAGGAGTCACCAGCTTTACAGGATCCCAAACTAATGGAATCACTTCTCGATTTCCTGATAAGAAATAGAGATGTGATTGCCCTAAAAGGAGATCCTCTGGGCCGAACTAATTTGGTCCCTTTTGAAATCAAGTTGGAACCCAATTTCAAACCCATTTTCATTCCTCCCTATCGGGTTCCACATTCCCAATTAGTCACTGTTGAGGAACACATCAAAGACATGTTGGAGCAGAATGTCATTCAGCCTTCAGCTAGTCCCTGGTCCGCTCCTATGATTCTCGTCTCCAAAAAGGACGGAACACCTCGCCCTTGTATAGATTTTAGACGCCTGAACAACATTACCATCCCAGACCGTTTCCCGATTCCAAACATGCAGGAAACAATTCTGAACGTAGGTAAAGCGAACTTTTTTTCAGCCCTCGATTTAGCATCAGGTTATTGGCAAATGGAGGTCAGTCCCGAATCTCGGGCATTGACTGCTTTCTCCACTAACCGAGGCCATTACGAATTCCAGGTTTTACCTTTCGGAGTCCGAAATGGGCCTGCTAATTTCTCTAGGTTGATGAATATAGTCCTTTCCGACCTATTAGGTGTCGAAGCTCTCGTTTATCTTGACGATATTATCGTCTACAGTTCGGACATAAAACCACACTTTCAACGTCTTCAGAATGTGCTATCACACTTGAGAAAAGCACACCTTAAACTGAAGCTTGCAGAGTGCAATTTTTTACAAGAATTCCTGGTATACCTAGGATTCCTACTCTCGTCCACAGGAATTAAACCTGATCCAGCCAAACTCGAAGCCCTGGAAAGGTACCCTGTACCCAAAACCATCGACGACGCCCGTGCATTTATTGGTTTTGTCGGATTCTATCGGAACTTTATCCCCCAATTTTCAAATATTGCTAAACCCATTACTAATTTGTTCCAGAAAAATTCGAAATTTAACTGGGAATCCGATCATCAACATGCCTTTGAAACTTTAATTAATAAACTAACCTGTCATCCCATTTTACAATATCCTGATTACACAAGACCCTTCATCATAGCCACAGATGCTTCCTCCTATGGACTAGGAGCCGTCCTGTTACAGGACGTAGACGGTGTGGAATTACCCATTGCTTAGGCCAGTCAACTTCTCTCTGCACCTCAACGGAATTATTCCACTCCGGACCGAGAGGCCCTAGCGGTATATTGGGCTTTGAAAAAATTCCGAAATATCGTCTATGGCTACGATGTAACCATCAAGACTGATCATAAGCCACTCACGTACCTCTTCAAGGAAAAGCTACTTGAAGGACGATTGAGTAGATGGGCTCTGTTGATTCAGGACTTTGCAGCAAAAATCGTATACAAACCGGGAAAACTGCAAGTTATTCCAAACGGATTGTCGAGACTCAAGCCCGACGCCCAAGTGAATAAAATAGGAATTCTTCCTGTGTTCGACTACGAGTGTCTGCAATACTCCCAACAACAGGACCAACACACCCAAAACCTTCGGGCGCGCCTGGAACAAAAGGAACCATCGAAGGTAAAAGAACAGTACAACCTCAAAGATGGGCTCGTACATTTCAGGAACGAAGATGGAAACGACCTCGTGGAGATACCAAAGGATCTCGTCGATATAGCCATTGGACTTTGTCACGACTCACCTTTGTATGGACACATGGGGCCGGATCGCACCATCAAGAGTCTTTTGGAGCGATACCACTTTCCCGAGATGAACAGAAAGGTACAAGAATACATCGCCGAATGTCGGTCGTGTTTGAAGCATAAGGGCAACGTACCATCCACAGCTCCGATGCATAAATATCCAGTATGCCAAAGGCCCTGGCAAAGAACTGGAATGGATATACTGGGACCATTTCCCAAAACGTCAAAGGGAAATCAGTACATCATTGTGTTTACGGACCACTTCTCGCGTTACAGCGAAGTAGCCGCCATTCCAGACCAGACCTCGGAAACTGTGGCAAGAGCCCTAGTGGAACGCGTCATTCAAAATCATACCACTCCTTCCATCCTAATCTCGAATAACGCCCTTAGTTTCACTTCCAAACTGTTCGAGTCACTCTGTAACATCTGTAAAATTAAAAATACACACACTGTGGCATACCATCCGCAGGCAAACGGCTTAGTGGAAAGGCACAATCGAAAGATCTTGGAAGCCCTGCGCCACGTTGTCGATGCATCCTCCCGTACATGGGATGATTCCCTTCCCATGGTACAAACAGCCATCAACAATGGCTATAATGTGTCCATCGGGGACACCCCTCATTTCGTCCTCTATCACTACGACAAGCGTCTACCTTTTGATTTGCCCGACCAAACCGACCCGGCAGTTCTAACATCTTCCGAAATGGCAGAAGCAAATCAGCAACTAGCTGAACGATCTTTCAAGATTTTTGACATAATCCGCTATGCCCTCGACCAACGAAACCAACAGATGGAGCAAGAGCAACATAGGCGTCATCCCCGTCAACGGACTATAATCGTCGGTATGCGATGTTATCTGAAGAGCGTGAAACCGCCAGGTGCTCATCGCAAATTATACCCAAAATGGGATGGCCCATATAGGATTATGAAAAACCTCGGAAAAAATCGTTATGAAATTCTCGACCTCCGGGATCATTCCAAACTAAAGATCATTCACGCTGACAATTTAAAGATAGCTTCCGAACAACACCTTCCCAAAAACAGCTGCCAGGCGTTCGAGCCGCCTATCCTTCAAAAGGTCAAGCTATTAACAAATCAGGCAGGGATAAAAAAACTGAGGTGGTCACCGCGGGAACCGCTACCCATGACGAAGATTGGTACCTCGTAATACCACCAGTACTCGAGGCAATCTCTGAACAAAAGGAGGCCCCAGAGCCAAGCGTCCCATCGGAGCCAGACCCTGGAGAAACCCCTTCGAGAGGATCACTCAGTGGAACTCCACCATCTCCTCTGGCACCACCCTCACCGATTGATGATCGACGCACGGACCCTACATACCGCTCGCAAATGCATCACCCACGTGAACTAGAACCTTCACACAAGAAACGAACCCGCTCAGAATCCGAGCTCAACGGTCGACCCCCATTGCCACCAAAACGAGGCCGACCCCTTCGCCCACAAACACAAGTATCCACACAACCACCCCCAGCTCCGTATAACCTAAGGCGTAGAAATGAATAAAATTGCCCCCCTTATAATTTTCCAAATTATTTACTCTTGTAGCCCTAGCATTAAAATTTCTACCGGAGTTATTATAGAAAAACTTGCAGAAGGTAAATTTTTGAAAGGGCACGCAGACCTTTATATAAATTTGCAACCCCCTGCTAGAATTAAAATCAATCTCCTTCAGATACAAGCCCAATTAAAAACGTTTGAAAGTAAAGTCCAGAATTCTTTCCAAGGAAAAGATCAGATTAGTCGCGTTCTGTTAGAAAATACCCTCGAAAATATTCAAACTACAGCACGCGCCCTATCAGAAATATTAGCCTTACCATGGATACAAACAAACTAAAAATTCAGAAAACTTTAACCAAAGAAGTAAAAGGGGATTGATAGATATAGGAGGGAAACTGTTCAAAGGTTTATTCGGATTAGCAACCGAAGAAGATATTAAAAGAATTGAACTTAAATTGAATCTCTTCGCGCGAAATCGACAATATAATGGACACATGTTAGAACAAACTATTAGGTCATTACACGAAAACAATCGCTTCCTCCACTCCCTTTCGGACAGATTCACATACCTTGAATCCATGTTAGCTCAATACAAAGAACACAAAAGATATCTAAAATTAATAGAGATAATGAACCTACAAGTAACCCTAATCGATAAATACTTACAACGAATAACTACGATTCATTCCAAGGTTTTGCGTGCAACCCAGCTAGCCCATGGAAAAATCACTCTTTCTACCCTAATACCATGGGAAATACTTCAGTCCTTGATTCACACCGCACAGTCACAATTAAAATTATCACCCATATTCACACTCAACCACACTAATTACCCTCAATTTCTAGAATACACCTGGACTGTACATGGACCACGTCCCAACACATACCTCATAATTATACCATTTTTCGATGTCCTCACTTATGACGTATATAAATTTCACCCTTTCCCAACACCCTACCAAA
>JAJOZX010014284.1:75000-78293 GCA_023014485.1 Bathynomus jamesi
AATTTTTTTAGATTCCGGCCTGAGCCATGGTCGAAAGAGTTCGAACCTCTACCCCTGTAAATTCAGAGCACTACCTGTACATTTTTAGAAGTAAACTACAGTAAGAGAAACTTTTTATTTTCCCCTTCGAGCCGTGCTCTCTTCAGAAGAACTTTCAGTTAAGTCGATAAGTTATAAAAGAAAAGTCGATAATATTTAGTATCAGAGAAAGTATCAGAGTATTATAGAAAGAGAAGAATTAACAACTGTCGACCCCATAAAGCGAGAGAAAGAGACAACCCAAGCACCATAGAAGATATTGGGTCAAACAGTCTGGCGACCGAAAAGAATTAGAATGTTATAGAAGAAATATCCGTTGCTGCCTCCTAACCAGAACCCCCGTCGACTCCGAACCACCCCAGGGCCATAGACGGAGGGATTAACATACATATATATATATATATATATTATATATACACACATATACACACATGTATATATCTAAACACAAACACACCTATATATACACACACACACACCTATATACACACACCTATATATATATATACACACACACACACACCTATATATACATATATATACAAACACACCTATATATACATATATATATATATATACACAACTATTTATATATATATATATATATACACACACACACACACACCTATATATACACACACACATTCAACTGCAAAGAACACGCAGTATAAATAACGTAAAGAACGACGCTTGTATAGGAGATATTCCGCGCAAGACGAGAGAGAGAGAACGAAACAAATGAAAAAATGAGGTAACGACCCGGGAATCGAACCCGGGATCTTCCGATTGGCGGTCAGATGCGATACCATTACACCATGGGCCTCACTCTTCCAAATGCCGTAATTCTTCTACATACTCGCAGAAACCAATGCCCCAAGGGGGCACTTCCCGCATGCCGTAACATTATATACATTCAACTGCAAAGAACACGCAGTATAAATAACGTAATATATATATATATATATATATATATATATACACACACACACACATATATGAAAATGAAAAAGTTAATTGGCAGACTATAGTCCATATGACAAATATTATTAATACAATCAGAGTTCATATACTAAGGATAGAAATATATATAATTGATTAGAATTAATACTGCGCTGTCGAAGTTAAGTGGAGCTACGGACAGATGTTTTCGTACCAAGAAGTCCATAGCTTGGAGGATAAATGGCAGGACTCATGGATAGCTTGGATGAACGGGTTGGTTGATTTTTTAATTCTTTGCATTAGATTGTGTTGAGCACGTCTTGTTACCTCCGGGAAGCTCGGGACATTGCGGGTAGCAAATATTTGCGAAGCTGAGCATCTCGGGGGTAATTTATGTAAGAGTCTAAAAGACCTGTTGTACAGCAAATTTAGTGTTCTGCCAGAACCTTTTTTATAATTCACCAGAGTTGCTGACCGTATATATTACTGCAGAAAGTACGAAAGAGTGTGTATTTAGCTTCACTTCTATAGAAACGAAAGTTCCTTATGGTCATATTCGCTTTAGCACCCAAAAACTTAAACTCTTGTACTTCCTCAATTACTTCACCATTCATTTTAAACCTTATATCAGCTGGCTGATTATAGCTTTTAGGATGAAATTGCATAACCTTAGTTTTTGTAACATTAAAAAGAATATCATGTTTCTGCGAATACACTTCGCAGACATTTAGAAGCCGATCCAGACCTTTAACAGAGGGACTTATTAACGCCATATCATCGGCATAAACTAACTTATGTATACATATACATATATATATATATACATATACATATATATATATATATATATACATATACATATATACATATACATATATACATATATTATATACATATATATATATATACATATATATATACACGGGAGGTGCCCCCTTGGGGCATTGGTTTCTGCGAGTATGTAGAGGAATTACGGCATTTGGAAGAGTGAAGTCCATGGTGTAGTGGTTATCACGTCTGACCGGCAATCGGAAGATCCCGGGTTCGATTCCCAGGTGGTACTTCATTTTTTCATTTGTTGTTTTCTCTTTCTCGTCTTGCGCGGAATATCTCCTATACAAGCGTCGTTCTTTACGTTATTTATACTGCGTGTTCTTTGCAGTTGAATGTATATAATGTTACGGCATGCGGGAGGTGCCCCCTTGGGGCATTGGTTTCTGCGAGTATGTAGAGGAATTACGGCATTTGGAAGAGTGAAGTCCATGGTGTAGTGGTTATCGCGTCTGACCGGCAATCGGAAGATCCCGGGTTCGATTCCCAGGTGGTACTTCATTTTTCATTTGTTGTTTTCTCTTTCTCGTCTTGCGCGGAATATCTCCTATACAAGCGTCGTTCTTTACGTTATTTATACTGCGTGTTCTTTGCAGTTGAATGTATATAATGTTACGGCATGCGGGAGGTGCCCCCTTGGGGCATTGGTTTCTGCGAGTATGTAGAGGAATTACGGCATTTGGAAGAGTGAAGTCCATGGTGTAGTGGTTATCGCGTCTGACCGGCAATCGGAAGATCCCGGGTTCGATTCCCAGGTGGTACTTCATTTTTTCATTTGTTGTTTTCTCTTTCTCGTCTTGCGCGGAATATCTCCTATACAAGCGTCGTTCTTTACGTTATTTATACTGCGTGTTCTTTGCAGTTGAATGTATATAATGTTACGGCATGCGGGCCCTTGGGGCATTGGTTTCTGCGAGTATGTAGAGGAATTACGGCATTTGGAAGAGTGAAGTCCATGGTGTAGTGGTTATCGCGTCTGACCGGCAATCGGAAGATCCCGGGTTCGATTCCCAGGTGGTACTTCATTTTTTCATTTGTTGTTTTCTCTTTCTCGTCTTGCGCGGAATATCTCCTATACAAGCGTCGTTCTTTACGATATACATATACATATACATATAATGTTATAATGTTTCAGACCAACAAAGACCCTAGGATCCACTCATGGCTGGTCTACCTAACTGTGTTCGTAATTGTGTATGTCCTCCGTGGTGGCCGAGGGGACCTACAATTTTACGTGGGTTCCGAACCACAAGAACAAAAGAAATTTATGTAACAACTTCCTGTACACTGTGTACATTGGCAACGACCAATTTAGCAAAACTAATTAATTACCGATTTAAAACTAAAGATAGAATCTCTGGATCCAGAGGATCACGTCATAATAGACTACTATCTACAAATATGTTACACTCTATATCTATTTATAACCGACATGCAAATATAACAGATCCAGAGATCCAGTCAATTTCATTACGGTATCCATC
>JAJOZX010014285.1:0-62500 GCA_023014485.1 Bathynomus jamesi
AGAGAGAGAGAGAGAGAGTAACATTTATATAAAATATGTAATTATGTTTTTGTTATAAGAAAGAACACATTGTATAACTTTTTTTCCATTCCCGGAGGCTCAATAATCTTTATAGCATAAATTCGCTAATGAAGGTAATTTAAGGTTCTTGTATAAGAAATACCAATCTATGTCTGATGCCCCACGCATACCCACATGCGGAAGAAACGTATATACCAAGCGGCAAAGGGGGTAGTGGGGAGAAAGAACTTGGCATAGTCGAAATGGTAGCGTAGCATGACGCCGAATAGGAATTATAATGAGTCGGTATGAACCCAACGTGAGGCAAATATTCGACGTTTAAATAAATAAATGAAGTGCGTCCGCCCAATATTCGTGTACGTTGTGTTCCGAACGAGGGATGGTGATTCGCTTTGTGATGATACAGGTATATAGCCGTAATGTATGTTCTACACCCGCGCATAGATATGCTTTGAATATCTTGTACAGTATATTACGCGCGAGATTCATATACGTACGTAAGTAAGGTGCAATTTATATTTTATTACGCTTACCGTACTTAAATATGGCTTAAATACAGGATTTAAATTCAAAATGCATTCAGGATGGAACCCTTAACAGATTTTCACAAAATATTTAGAACTTTACCCCGAGAGGAGGTGTAGTTGATGGTAGATCGCTTTCTCAACTTCTTATGAAGGTTTTGTATTACGTGCTTTTCATGCAGTTCTCCGAACAAAAAAGCAAAAAAGGCGCGTTTCACTCTCACAGAAGTTACGGTTGAACTGAAACCGTAAGGTCCACTCTAGGCTAGTCTAAGTAAAAAATCTAGAACAGAGAGAAAAAAAACAAAGCCAAAGTAGTAGTAGTAGTAGCAATAGTAGTAGTCACAGACATTCAATATTTTCTGAACAAAAGACATATCAGAAAGACAGACCTCTTTAAACTGGTTAAAAATATAAAGATACATGAGCTCTTGCAGCATTTGTAAAAATGTAAATCTTTTTCGACAGAGTATCCTATAAACAAAAACGTACACGTACGTTTCGTCCACGTCACGTAAGAGCTTTGAATTTTCTTTTTACATAAACTAAATTTGTAAATGTCTCGCGGTTTACTGGAGATTGGTGTAGGGGTTGGATTTTGTTCATCGGACCGTCTCTTCGATACCTTGTCTCTTCACCTTCGTTAGAGCTTTTGGCCCTTAATCCGCGATCTTTCTCTTCACCTACATTCTAGTTTTCATTTTTTATCATAAATCCTCCTTTTGAGATGGGTATGATGCGAGAGAGAGAGTTCAATTTTTGTACAACACTCGATCTGTACGTCGACGTTATACCCAAATTAGTTAAGAGGCCATTTTTGGCAATTAGTCTTTACAGACAAAAAAAAAAAAGCCCCACAGAAATAACACGTTAAAATGAGATGTGTTAAATGTTTCTTATTAAAAAGCTCTCATTAATATTGTTAAATTGAAAAGGGAATGGCATGTAGGAGTTGAACATAAGTCTGTATAAAAGGATGAATGCATTTTGGTCGATGCTCCAACTGAAACAGCTAACTTATCGCTTATGTGAATCTCCTATCCTATCTCTCGCAGAAATCCAGTGGAATTCAAAACAGATGGTCTTCCTTTTAGAGATGTGTAAAAGTCGTTGCTTTGTAGAAAGTCTTTGTTATGCTTACAACTGATCCTTTCCCTGAAATCTGAAAGACGTAAATCGCGCAGTCAAGTTTTATGCAGGTATATATATATATATATATATATATATATATATATATAGGCGTTCCATAAGGTCATTTTTCTCCTTTTTGGAAGTGGAAAGGAGAGTTTTTATATATTATTAACAGTGCATTATTACCCAAAAATAATATTTTATTTTTTTTAGATAGGGCGTATAGGTTATATAACTAATTAATTTATAAGTGCGGACCACGCACTGTTCTCTCTCTCTCTCTCTCTCTCTCTCTCTCTCTCTCTCTCTCTCTCTCTCTCTCTCTCTCTCGAGGCTATTGTGGCGTTACCAACTAGTTGATATACGATTAGCACAAATATAGTGTTTTTATGTTAATTTATACAAGGATGCTCTCTAGTGTACAATTACTATGTGTGCATCACGTAATTGTCGAGCTAGTTTATGTATTCTTCTCTTTCCTGTAAAATTTCCTTGACTACTTTTCCAAGGTCAAGTTATTTTCTTCAACCTTTTTTCGTACCCGGCTCTGGCGGGGAGGGACCGGAGGGCGGGGAGAGAATTTTATGTTTTTCTATCCATTTTTCTATTACTCCTGGAATAATTAAAAAAAATGCACTAGTTTAATAACAGGAACCTCCCAGAGTGGACCGAAAGGTCTTTGAGGCTTCCTATTGTCATTGTAACTCCTTGTAACCTCTCTCTCTCTCTCTCTCTCTCTCTCTCTCTCTCTCTATATATATATATATATATATATATATATATATATATATATATACTTTCTCCATGATAAGTATCCCTTAAATAAGTCTGTAATAAAAACAATTTTTATTTAACATTTTTTTTCTCTCTATCCAAAACACGAACGTGTAAGAAGGAGAAAAATCTCCTTTTATTTATAACCAAACATTACTTTCTTATTAATTCACTCAAACATTGGCAAAGCCAACATTTATGTTCTTTTAATATGACGGCTCCAAGTTGTTCAACGTATAATAAATCTTTTTAAGTTATTAAATATTTCCACGTAATTCCCGCGCGGGAACAGTTTTTCTTTTCCACAAAATTCACGATCATGATGGGGGGGGGAGCTTTTTTTCATGTATGCGTATTTCGTATGCATAAAATGATATATACGTTAACAGGACATATTTGTTGTAATATATATATTTTTTTTTCCCATATATATATATATTTTTTTTTTCCCATATATATATATATATATATATATATATATATATATATATATTATATATATATACACACAATTAGACGATTTCCTGATTGTTTGGGGCTTAAAATACTGAATAATTTCCTCTTTTTTTTAGGGTCTTTCGATCACGTTCAATCATTTAAATTTTAGCTTCCATTTTGTCATTGCAAAATCACTCAATGGTGAATATCATCGGCGATAATTACACAGCGAGAAGCGCCTCGTAACAAACCGAAGCAAATTGCTAAGTAGGGATCGTTAATGAAAATGTCGCTGAGACCAGAACATCCTGCTTCCGTTTCTACTCCCCGCTTTCGACATTTTCTAATTTCAAACTTTTCCCTAGAATTTCGTCGGCGCTGTTCTTAATATATATATATATATATAGGGGTAGGTGTTGGGGGATAGGCGTAATTTATTTTGGGGGTTTGCTGAATACGGATATGATATGTATAGAAAGGTTGAACCTATAATTACACGGTGAGCAATGATAAGAGGAAATTATAATTTTTGTCTCTGCGGGCCACCCATGATGTGATAATTCGACCTATTGAGATCATTTTTTTTTTTAGTTTTTATCTTTTTCATTGATCTCTTTTAGCATTTATGCCCTATTATTAGTACTATTTTCTTTCCGTGTGTTGGGAAAGACCGTCTATTTATGCGCTTCCAAACGACCGTGTGCCGATTTTTGCTTTGACATTAAAAGACATCTCATAAATCATCATTCAGACCATCTGACTCATCTCCTTAGAACCGAAAGAGAGCAGCGGAAGAGACGAAGGGCAGCATCGTTATTTGATGGCTTCTCCTTCTTCTTCTTCTTCTTTTTCTTCTTCGGACCTTCCAAGCAGCGTTTCTTCCACGCTATTGCTAATCGGCTTTCGGAAAGGGGCCCAAATAGCTCCTTTGAACCTTTCGTTCCGAGTACTCAGTACTCTAAGCTCCTCATCGAGCACCTGGCCCGTTCAGCCGATGGGACTTTAAGAGGTTTATTGCGGTGTTATGTCGACATCGTTATTGTTACAGTGTTGAATGTTGACTCAGGCCGGTGATGAAAGGCTGTTCTGAACCGGAAAAGACCAATTATGGAATGTTTGTAGTATGGCTCAAGTACGCAGTTTTTCAAGCAAAGATACCTCCAATAAAACTATATTTCCACGATTATAAATATTCATCCGAGATTTAGATTCGAACCCAAATTTTAATTCCATTAATCTGCTTTAATTGAACAATATTTTCTCTCAAACTTCAATACATCGGCTTTAAAAACAGATTTTTTTCCCATTATTATATTATTATAAAGGTGTAAACTGGGAACATTTTAATTTTAGTAATGAACGACTCCTAAGCAATATATATATATACAGGGCGTCCCAAAAAAATGTATACACACTTTAACAGCTGATAGCTCAATTGATGTTTCTTTCTTTCCAAGTTAAACCCATTAGAATTAATAATGGCAGTCAGACTAAGCTTTGAACAAAGGAAATTCATTCTAAAATGCTACTGGAAGTGTGAAAACGCAGTTGAAGTGCAAAGACAGTTTAGGAGGGAGTTTCAAACAGATCCACCAACGCGACTTACCATCACTCGAATTAGAGATAAGTTTGAAGCCGATGGAACTGTTCAGAATGTCCACAAGAAGCGTTCCGGAAGACCACGGACATCGACAAGCCCCACAAAGCAAGAAGAGTACTGGAAACGTATCACCAAAGTCCAAGAAAATCTGTGCGGCAAGCGAGTCGTGAGGTAGGAATTTCAGAATCGTCTGTCCAACGCATTTTGAAGCGCTGTCAATGGAAAAGTTACATTCCAAGATTAGTCCATGCTATTAATGAAGATGATGATGATGATCCGGACCGAAGAGTGGAGTATTGCGAGTGGTACTTGGCACGATGTGGATGTGGATTGGACGAAGGGGTTTCGTAGAATACCCTCCGCGTTCACCAGACCTCACACCACTAGACTTTTTTTTATGGGGATACTTAAAAGACAAAGTCTACGCTATAAAACCTGCAACAGTCGCTGAATTGAGAGCAGCCATTGAACGAGAATGCACACAAATACCAAACGAAATGTTTCGTGATGTTTGCGATTCCATTGCTTCGCGTTATCAGCAGTGCCTGGACCAGAACGGACGTCAGTTTGAAAACAGGCGTTGACAAAACAATTAAATAATGTCTGTAGATTCTATTACATTTTGAAAATGAAATGTATTTTAATAAACACTGCCTTTATAATTATTTAAAGTGTGTATACATTTTTTGGGACGCCCTATAATATATATATATATATATATATATATATATATATATATATATATATATATATATATACAGTATGTGCGTGTGTGTGTGTATTTATGTGTTTCTAAGTTTTTAAAACAGTGTGATAATAGATTAAGTTTTACACATAAATTAAAGGTTTCACTGTTTTATTACAAAGCACTGCCCCACCCATACATCCATTAACGGTACGAGTAGCTCGCAGCATCATTGTTCAAGTGTATAGAAGGTCAACTTACTAACGAGGTTCCCTACTTGGCTTATCACTACTGGAAACAACAATACTTTGAGTTATCATGATCCAGTGAAAGGTCAAATTTATAATCATTTATTTACTGTCTCATTAGTTTGCATTGCAAGCAAAGCACCTATATTACAGGGTAGCGCAAAAGTCGGGCACCATAGGAATTTTCAGTGTTTATACAATATATTATTTTTTTCTTTCAGGTAAGGGATGGCTGCGAAATTAACAATAGGCAAGAGGGTGAGCTTGGCTTTAATGTATGGAATACAAGGTACTACAAATTCATCAGTTGCTACAGAATTTAAATTCTGTACTGATTTATCGATTTGTAGTACCTGGTATTCCATACATTAAAACCAAGCTCACCCTCTCGTCTATTGTTAATTTCGCAGCCATCCCCAACCTAAAAGAAAAAAAATACATAAATGATAGTCAACACTGAAAATTCTTATGGTGCGCGACTTTTGCGCCATTCTATATATATATATATATATATATATATATATATATATATATATATATATATATATATAATGCAAACCCACATAGAAAAAGAAAAAATATTTCAAGATTTTTCGTGTATTCAACAGTATGTCTCGTCAAGGAATAGGATTCCCTGACGAGGTGTACTGTTGAATACGAAAGACCTTGAAACATTTTTCTTTTTCCTTTGGGATTTGCATTATTCATTCATTTCACGTGTTTAAGTGTGATTCATGCCATATATATATATAGAGTGGCTCATAAGTCCCAGTCGGTTATGTGCCTCGGTGGTGTAGGTAGTGGTTAGCGTCGCTGACTACGAATCCATCCGCCCCGGGTTCGAGACCCGGTGACGGCAGCCGGCGGGCAGCAAAACCCAGCTGTTCATCCTTCCACACAATAAACAAAGTGGTGGCCCTGTGTGGCCAAGTGGTTAAGACGCTGGGCTGCTGGTGGGGCGTAGTTCGGATTCCACGTTAAACTGAAGTCTAAGGTGGAGTGAAAGCCTTGACCTTCGTCAGAATGAACAATTCGGGCGTAGCCTAACCAAAGGTTTATATATATATATATATATATATATATATATATATATATATATATATATATATATCAAAGCTATTGACTTCTCCTTAGGGAAACGGAGCTTACAGATGAACAGAAGGACTAACACAACGGCAAACATTTTCATTTATTTTTTGTACTTCAGACGTTTCGACAAATCTTTTGTCATCATCAGTGAATTAAGTCTTAAAACCTTAAAACAAAAGTAAAAAGTGAAAATTACATCAATACAATATTAAACCATTAAAATTAAACCTTAAAACAAAATGAAAATTGCATCAATACAAAATTAAAATCATTAAAATTTCATCACTACAAAAATTAAAATTAAATTAAATTACCTCAATAGGTAAATACACAATGTTTACATCGACCTCCATACTTGGCAAAGCCGGTCTGTGTTTAACATATAATGTTCTCAGGGAACCATTCTGAGTTTGTGTATATATATATATATGTATACGGTCGTTACTTAGTTGCAAAGTAACGTCTCTGAAACAACATCTGCTGTATCATTTTATTCCTCAGTGACTAATATTTTACATACCAAGTATGAACACATTGATTTGCTTTCAAACCTGTTCCATCATACTTTTTCGCACAAATACATTTCGAATTATACTCGTATATACAATATATGCAATTACATAAATCTGTCTTCTTTTAAATCTATTTATAATTTATTTATTAATAAAACTTATATATATATATATATATATATATATATATATACACACATTGATTCTCCTCCATCCATCTGTCCGTCTTTATATCTATCTGTATATCCACCTGTTCAAAGATTTCTTTTCCTTATAGTCAAGCAAGTATACGTGTAATTACGTAAATTTATTTATTAACGGCGGACGACACTCGCTGTGCGACGACAAAGCGCGGATAAACGGACACAAGCGTACTTGTGTGTGTATATATATATATCTATATATACGTTTGTGCTTCAGTGAAGAAAGTTCGTATATCGCTGTCGCGCGTAGGCATGCGGGGTGCCTGTTGCGAAGAACCTTTCGGCTCGCATCATTATCTCAGCGAGACATTAATCCCTAGCGCTTAAATACCACTGAATTATGCGCATCCATCGGACGTTATGAGAAGAAAACTATAAATATGTATTCACATATATTTCACAAGAGAATAGGCGAGAACAAAGGATTCATATTTCATAAAGATTCAAACACTTCCACCATTTTGAACACCCGCAGCATAAATTTCCAAGCACTCGTCTTGTTTTGCCTTCTCAGTGATGAATGGACGAGAGGTGTCCCCCATCAAGAGAGATCTCCCCCGAAATATTAGGTGCCTTCGGCTAATCACTGGATTAAACAGTGAAGAAAGTCTGACAGAGCGAGAAACAAAGCAATCAAAGTAAAATAAAAAAGGAACACACACACACACACACACACACACACACACACACACACACACACATATATATATATATATATATATATATATATATATATATATATCCTTATACTGGATATGGAGATCCCTAGACACTGAGGAAATACTGAGCATCTTGAAAAGAGCAAACATTGTCCCTCTATATAAAGGCGGGGATAGATCTCAAGCAAAGAACTATAGACCAGTGTCATTGACGTCCCACCTCACCAAAATATTTGAAAGAATAATCAGAGAGAAAATCTATGACTTCTTGGAAACACTGGAAAGATTCACCGACAGCACGGATTCCGATCGCGAAGATCATGCCTATCACAACGTATAGAGCATTACAACAATATCCTAGATGCACTTGAAGGCAATGTCATATACACGGATTTTCCTAAAGCTTTGGACAAGTGCGATCATGGTATAATAGCACATAAAATGAAACATATGGGAATAACAGGCATAGTGGGAAAATGGATCTACAACTTCCTCAGGTCGTTAAAATTCAAGGTGTATCATCATCAGAATCAGAAGTACGCAGCTCAGTACCACAAGGTACAGTGCTGGCCCCACTCCTGTTCATTATCATGCTAACAGACATAGACAGTGGAGTTAACAGCAACAGTATAGTAACATCATTTGCGGACGATACAAAGATCAGCAGAAAAATCAGCGAGGCAGATGAAGTTGAGGCCTTGCAGAGGGACACGAACAAAATATACAAATGGTCAGAAGACAACAATATGACATTTAACACCGAGAAATTTCAGCTCTTGAGATATGGTAGAAATGAGGAAATTAAACAGACTGCATATTATGCTCCAGATGAGAGGAAATTCAGAGAAGCACGGAAGCGGTCGACTTGGGGGTAATAATGACCGATGATGCCAAATTCGAGACACAAAATCAGATAACAATAAACAAAGCAAAAAGAGTCGCGAGACAGGTACTAAGAACGTTCAAAAGGAGGGACAAGTCAGTAATGATTCCCCTGCTGAGAACATTGATCATACCAAAATTTGAATACTCCTCAGTTTTGGACGTCCCTATATAAAAAGGAAGAAATTAATAAACTAGAAGAAACACAGAGACATTTCACAGTCAAGATTGATGGCTTCAAAGAACTCAACTACTGGGAAAGACTACGTAAACTAATTCTGTACTCCCTGGAAAGAAGAAAAGAGAGGTATACCATAATCTACATATAGAAAATGATCGAAAAACTGGTACCAAACCTCAAACTAAACCCAATTACCATCCAGACAACGCTGGAAAATAGAAAAGGCAGAATGTGTAGTGTTCCCAAATTAAAGGCCTGACAAGGGATCTCCTCAACATTGAAGAGAAATAGCTTGGTTGTCCGTGGGCCAAGACTTTTTAACGAGCTTCCTAAGGACCTCAGAAACGTTACAGGAGTCAAAGTTGAAGTCTTGAAGAGAAGACTAAATGCCTGGTTCAGGACGGTACCAGATGAGCCTGGTATACCCGGCTATGTGCGGTGGAGAGCGCAAGAGAGCACTCGCTCCTCCACCAAGCCAGACCTAAAGGCGGGGCCACCAGCTTGACTTTTGTGTGAAGAGAGACTGACGTACGGAACCGCAACGAGGTTAACGAGGTTATACAGGGTGGCCCATAAGTCACAGTTGGTTATAATTAAAGCGAAAATACCAAAAATCAAACAAACTAAAAAGTTTAAAATAAGTTTAGAAATACTTGTTGATTATTCAAAGTGGAAAATCTAACCATTTCGACAAATATTCTTTCCTTAGTAATCTATTACGTCAGTGTGAGCTCCACTCGAAGGATTTTCGCTAAAATTATAACCGATTGGGGCTTATGGGTCACCCTGTCACCCTATATATATATATATATATATTATATATATAGGGTGTGTGTGTGTATATATATATATATATATATTCAAACGAATTTTAAATTCATCATTAAACTTTTTCAAAGAAATGAACAATTATTTCTATTTTTACGCACTAACAAAAGTAAAAATTTAATATATGCATGTATACAAACGCATTAATGACAATAATAAAAAAAAAATATAAATGAATAAAGAATTCTCGCAATAAAATAAACATTAATCAGGGGGAGAAACTGCATCGCATTATTCTCCCATTGTTCCCCGGATGGTGAAACAGTGGTGTCTTCTCGCGGGAAGGAAAAATTCATTTTTAAATGAATCGGTGACATTAATATATAGAAAGGAATTTGAACCTAACCTGGAGAAGATCGAACCTTGCTTAAAATAGGGTTTTAAAGAAATATCAAAGAATAATTAAAGAAGATTCGAATATACTGAACGGAATTTTGTTTGAGAAACAACGAAAGAAGATTTTTGCATATGAAAGCAAATAAATATACGTGCTCTGGAAAGAGGTTGTCTTTATATTCTCGGTCCTCAGTCGAAAAATATTATTTTAATATACTTTAAAAAACATATTGATTTATTTTTTTACAATGTTAGTCTTCTTTATTCTCGTTAACTTAACATTATGTGTTTTTATTTTTGTTAGGCGATCAATATATATGCAAGATATAGTTTCCTTCTTAGCAGGACTTAGCATCTGTGTGTGTGTGTGTGTGTGTGTATATATATATATTAGGGTGATTCAAATATGGGGGTAAAAAATTTTTTTTATATTTTAATGTGTTCAACCCTTTAAATGGTTCATTTCAGCATAAAAACAACTATCCTAAAATATTTTAGCAAATTTTAAATTTTTAGGGGTTGCTACCAGCAATTAAAAATTGACCAAAACGACTCAAATTGTCAAATTTTTCCACACCACCCAGGGGGTACAGTACAAGGCGCATTGCTTTTTTTTAATGTGGAAAGCTCCCCCGTAGGTCCTACCATAACCACAAGCATGCATAATTAAACTAGCATGATATTTAAGACATTAGCTGTCCTTACTTCATCAATGTTTCTTTCTTTCTATCAGGGTAAACAGCCCTGTAGTTTTTCACTACTTGTAGCAAGAATTGTTTTTGATCTTCGTCATGTGTTAGTATTTTATTATATTCATCTATTAATTTTACTCCTCTTTCCGCTATATCATTCACGACTTTCCACTGTTTGATAGATTTCTTAGCCGAGTTATACTCTTCATCATTATGCCATTCTTTAGCATCTTTGAATAAAAATTTTGAACTAAATTCTGTTATTGTAAAGAATCTTTGAGTATTTGATGACAAAATCTTCTAATTTCTTCGTTGGAATAAGTGCAGGATCTAGAAAAGCCCGTTTTGCAGGAAGAGTTTCTGTTGTATTTTGCAAGGCCTTTACAATTTTGTTTTTCGTTTCAGTAGGCACTTCATCATCATAAAAGGCCAAGGCTACCAGTTCTTCTGATAGGTACCAGAGGTGACCTAACAGTTTTTTAATAGCAATAAATGCAATTGTGTCATTTATTTGTTTGTAGACTACAAGATTCTGTAATAATTCCAAAGCAAGACGAGGAGCGCAAGATGGCACAGGAGCTGTAAACCATGCCTTTACATATAACCGAGTAGCAAATAGACATGTCTTTTAGTCCTTTTTTGTCTTTTACTGAAATTTTGAACTGAGATTTGAACATAAAATTTTTTAATGAATATGTAATTTTGGCCATACACCTAGCCCGATGAAGTCCCGCTGGATGTTTAAATTTGATTCCACCTTTTGGTTCACCTCCCCAAAAAATAATTGTTAACTGCAATAGTTCTAGGTAATCGTCTCTTGGTTGGAATGTATCTAGTTGATTTGTTGTAAATATAATTATGTCATCTTTGATGTCATGAATATTTTCATAGATATCTGGATCTGATAATGCTGTTTCGTAGTCCTTATTAATGCTTGACCATTTTTCTCTGAACTTCTTAAAAAGGACTATATCTGGGCCAGAAGATGGTGATAAAGACTTTGAAACAACAGCTTCCAGCATAATTTCAAATATATGGTGTCGACATGCCAGCCACAATAATCGTTGTCGAATTTTTGTTCTAGAAGAATAGCTGCACCATTTCTAGGACCAATATTGGCTGCCGTTGTATTGAAACACATGCATTTTATTTGTTCGCAGATGTCCCATTCAAGCGATGTCTGATTGTTTGCATTAAAAAGAGACGCATTTCTGTCACTCAATTTGCAACATCAAGACTTCCTAATAATTTATCATCAAACAATTTTCTACGTTTGCCAACCTTACTTTTCCATGTTGAAGGTTGTGCAGCACAGAATCCAGATTCATCACTTTTACTCTCCTCTGATTCTGATTCTGATGATGTACTGGTGAGTATGACAGCCTCTTCATTCTTCTTTCTTTTGATCTCTTCTTCTGCTTTCCTCTTTTCATAACGTTGTTGCTTTTCTGCTGCTCTTTGCTCTTTTTTAGCAACAGCCTTATCAATGGTACCCATTTTTCCATGACGCCCTTTCTCACGTTGCATTTTCAAGAATTTCTTATCATCTTCTATTTTCATAAGCTGCATAGCATTCTCATGAGCAATGTCAAATACGTTTTCCAGTTTATCTTTCCATTTTTCTTCTTTAGTATTTAAATTTTGTGATCTTTTCAATTTGTTTGCTTTGTTTTTCTTAAGCAGCTGTCATTCCTTCAGTATTCCTTGAATTTTATCTACTACATGTATTCTTTGCTTTGCTGGTATTCCTGCTTTTTTCCAAACTGCTAGCACATCATCTGCAGTAGAGCAGCATGATTCTCTAATGTCTTGCTTTTTAATATTTCTGTAGTGCATGAAGAGGGCCATTATTTCCTTCTCTGATGGTAATACGGATGTTTTTAGCAGAGCTGGGCAATTGCGGCATATTTTGCGGTACTGCGGTACTGCGGTACTACCGCAAACCGGTACCGCATAATGCAGTACCGCAACGGATCGCTGAAAATACCGCAGTACCGCTACCGCATTCAAATTTCCGCGTACCGGTTTGGTACCGGTTTGGTAGTTTGAGTACCGCAGTACCGCAGTACCGCAAAATATGCCGCAATTGCCCAGCTCTGGACTTTTTAGTACTGCAGAGGGCTGCCCAATTAGCCATACTTCAGTTTCTTTTCTTGTAGAACTTCTCCCAAATGAGCAACTGGGTGATGGTGAGTTAGGCCTAGCTTCCATAATCGATTAATTGGTATCAAAATTACGAGTTCCAAGCAACAATTAAAAGCAAGCTAGTATATAAACCATTAATTAAAAATTCTGAAATATAAACAATTAAACATAAAATCATAAGTTGTAAAAACAAACAAATTGAAAAAGAGGGAAACTTTGACGCCTGGTAGCACATAGTAAATTTTATTTAAAATTCACCAAATTTGGCATACACTACTTTTTTGTCATAGGGAACAAAAATACAGGTTGAACAATTAAAAAAATAAACTTTGATTTTTTGAATCACCCTAAATTATATATATATATACAGTATATATACTGTATATATATATTATGAGATTTGTCTCCTTCCGATAAACGTTATCTTTATCATTATTATCATTATCATTTATATATATATATATATACACCTTAACTTATTTGTACAACACTTTATCTAAAAATAATTTTGTGTATAAATAACAGCTGAAACGAACGCTGGCAACTGCGTTCTGGTTAAGCACAAAACCCTCAAAGAGACATTGATCGAACCGGAAAGTCTCATGATTGACCGAACTTCTCTCATGATTTGATCCAAATCCAGCAAATCGAAAATCGAGGATTGAAATCGAAAAGGTCAATCAAATCTAGAGAACGAAAATCTGTCCTCGCGAAACGAAATCAAATTTGGCACAAATAGAATCATCCTCGGCGGAAAATTCAAGTGGGAGAAACATGGTCAGTTTTCTCCTGTTTGCGTATGGCTGTTTTTATGGTCACTCGATAAGAAACGTCTTCATTTTTAATACTTTATTGACTGAAAGAAGAAATATTAAAATGTTTTTAGTCATATATGTGCAGTCGAATACGCAGTTACTGTATATAATATCCTCTATTTCCAGAATGTTACGAATTCAGTCTATCCTGAACCCACTATCTGAAGATTCTATCAGAAATTAAATACTTGATCACAACAACCAATACATGACAAAAGTTTTGACGCCGAATTCAGAATAACAACAATTATGGTATGCTTATATTGTCGTATTCGTACTGTTTTCGGAACAAGGGACAAACCTTTCCAAAATGTGTTCATGGAATTCTTGCAAACAAAAAAAAAGGAATTCCATCTACGTTGAATATTCACCCTGGTTTTTGTCGATTACAACTGAATATTAAAGTTACAGACATTTGTTATATAATTTCTCAAGAACGTTGCATACAAATAATTTTCTTTTAATTTAACAGAATTAAAACTATACTTGGTTTTGAGACATTTCTTGTTGCATTTAGAGTTTAGTTTAGATATGTTTAGATACAGTTTAGATATAGTTTGGATATACTGTAGTTTACATATAGTTTAGATTTTTTGACAAAATATTGCTTGGAATTGATCTACAGTAGAACTTGTTTCTTGTACCTTCAGTCGAAAACGGAACAAGGAATTCAAAAAACGACTAAGAACGAGGAATATTTGTCTCCAAAACGTTCTCACTGTCAACGGAATTCCGAGGAAAGAAGTAGTTTCGAGCAGGAATTTCACAAAATATGTGGACGTCATATTGATATTATTTTAATGCTTAGTGCAATTACCGCTTGGTAAAATGAACCATTTCTATTGGTTACCAAATAGTGAACATATATATATATATATATATATATATATATATATATATATATATATATATATATATATATATATATAATCTGTATATTTATAGGTCCATTCGACGGCAAGTCCTGCAAAGTATTTTAAAGGCCGAGCTTAAAGGAAGATAAAGGTGAAAGGTAAAATTGTGGCATTTACCAACAATAAAGATGTAAACGGAGAGAAATTAAAAGGGAACAAATGAAAAATCATCGTAGCTCTTTCGATGATAAGTCAAATTCGTGAATTCTCATTTATTTTTCACTCCATTAATGAGGACACGAAAAAAAGGTGCATGAACTTGCGTAAAAAGTGTTATCTCCTCACATCACCATATGTACATACATTCAGATGTACACACACACACACACACATATACATATATATATATATATACACACACCTGTCAGATGTTTCGCGCGTTGGTTTCTCTTCTCAACGGAGGTCAGGCTGTAGTGGTCCCACCTCTAGACTTTGCTTAACGTTGGAGGTTGGAGGAAGTTGCTGTTTTGATTTCTCCATCTCATATAGCCTGGTACACCCGGCTTATCTGGGACTCTCCTGAGCCAGGTGTCTAGTTTTCTTTTTGAAGACGTTCGCAGGAACACCAGTTGTATCCCGAACTGGTTAAACAATATTGGACCTCTGACAACAAAGCTATTGCCTTCAGAATTGGG
This sequence comes from Bathynomus jamesi, assembly GCA_023014485.1. Taxonomy (NCBI): domain Eukaryota; kingdom Metazoa; phylum Arthropoda; class Malacostraca; order Isopoda; family Cirolanidae; genus Bathynomus; species Bathynomus jamesi. The sequence continues at coordinate 15,313 of JAJOZX010014285.1, forward strand.
GATGTCCCTAGTCTGGCCCTTAGTTTGAGAACACTACACCTTTTACTTTTCCTATTTTTCACTGTTGTTTGGTTGGTTATAGAATTTCGTTTGAGGTTAGGTATTAGTTCGTGTATTATTTTCCATGCGTATAATATGGTGTACCTCTCTCTATCTCTGCTTCTTTCCAGCCTATACAACTTTAATGTACGCAATTTTACTATCTTATAGCTTGTTAATTTCTTCTTTTTTATGTGGGGACGTCAAGGCTGATCAGCATTCCAGTTTTGGTATGATCATTGTTTTCAGCAAGGGAATCATTACCTCCTTGTCCCTTCTTTTAAAGGTTCTCAGTACCTGCCCCGTAATTTGCTTTGTTTATCGCCCTCTGATTTTGTCTCTCAAATTTCGCATCGTCAGTCGCTATAACTCTTGAATCTTTTGTTCTTTATTTCTCTGAATTTTCTGCCTATTTCAGGTATAAAATTTTGCGTTTGGTGCTTCATTTCTTCCATATCTTAAGAGATGAAATTTTCGGTATTGAATTTCATGTTGATGTTTTCTGTACATCTGTGCATATTCTGTTCATGCTCGTTTGTAAGGTTTCCACATCGTTTGCGTTTCTATTTTTTCTGCTGATTTTTGTATCATCAGCGAAGGATTTTACTGTACGTACTGTTATTGTTTACTTCAATGTGTATGTTTTTCACTATGCTAATGAACAGGAGTGGGGGCTAATATTGTTCTTTGTAGTACTGAACTGCATACTTTCGATTCTGATAATATACTTTGGATATTTGCGACTTGCTAACGTTCTCTGAAAAAGTTATAGATCCATTTCCCCACTTTGCCCGTTATTCTCATGCGTTTCATTTTATGTGCTATTGTACCATAATCACACTTGTCGAATGCTTTAGCAAAATATACATGTTCTCAATGAATCTTTCCCATGTCTTCAAAAGGTCATAGATTTTCTCACGAGCTATTCTTTCAAAAGTTTTGGTGAGACGTGATGTTAGTGACACTAGTCTATAGTTCTTTGCTTGGGACCTATCCCCCTCCTTTATATACACTATACTGTAGGGACAGTGTTCGCTCTTTAAAAGGTGCTCGGTATTTCCCCTATGTCCAGAGATCTTTTCCATATCCAATATAGGGGTGTAGCTATTTAATTTTTAGTTTTTAATCCTCAAGGCATTCCATTCATTCGGACCTGCAGCTGAATGTGATTTCATTTGCACTCTTCCTTGCGATATATATATATATATATATATATATATATATATATATATATATATTATATATCTTAGTACAAAAGTCAGTAAAGCCCAGTAAATCCTAAAGTTTAAGGGCCAAATTCCATTTCACAATTATTCATTTTATGTTAAATTATTGTAACAACGATCGAATCGGCTTTGTTCTAACCTAACTTATGACGTTGCAAACCTGCAAACATGTTACTGCACATGAGGGAATCATGTAGAAATTGTTCATATGTAAGGTCTGCATTTTTTAAAAATTGTATTGTGGAAATAGTCAAATAAATAAATATATTTCACCCAATCGTATATATGAAGTACATATACGAGTACATACACAGTGACGCTCATAAGTATTCGTACAGAGAAATATTTCAGTAATATTTGTCCTTATCTTTTGTACTATGCATACGATAGTTAGGAAGTGTTTGGCGTTCGTTTGGAAAATTTTAACACAAAAAATGATTAGTTTAACTCCAACTTATAATGTAAAACATCAAAGAATTTGAGAAAATAAAAAAGTTAAAATGCAAAAGTTTAGTTTTCATACATTTATTTACAAAATTATTTACTACTGTGTGTGTCCATCTTAGGCTCGAAGAATTTTAAATTTTTATCAGTAGTTGGCTGTTTATTGATTAGAGACTGTTGGCAATTCTGATTTTGGAATTTTCTCTGTGAATCTTCATGGAAGACGGATGACTGTACGAGCCATTAGTGCAGTTATTGCTGCACACGAGTCTTGAAAGAATTATAGGAAGATATGAGAACTTCGAATTCCATTTGCGACGGTTTCTACAGTCATAAAGAAATGGAAAGCCTTTGGAACAATCAAAACTCTACCATGGTGGGACGACCTTGCAAGATTTCAGAACTGCAGCTAGATGGATTGAAAGAATGGCTGCTGCGAATCGGCGAGTGACTGCAGGTATTATATTTTACCAAACATTAAGAGTGCTAGGATCGAGGTCCATCCCTCTACTGTATGTCGTACATTGAGAAGAACGGGTCTGCATGGAAGAGTTGCACGAAGAAAACCTCTGCTACGGAAAAAGCATAAAGAAGCTCGTTTAAAAGTACGCCAAGGATCATGTACGGTGGAGAGCTCAAGAAAGCAACTCGCTCCTCCACCAAGCCAGACCTAGAGGCGGGCCACCAGCTTGACCTTCGTGTGAAGAGAGACCAACGCACGGAACAGCAACGAGGTTAACGAGGTATAATATATTATATATAATTATGGGATGAATTTCACAATAAACACGTGAAAATGAATGAATGCTGCAAACCCACAAGGAAAAGAAAAACGATTCCAAGGTCTTTCGTGTATTCAAAGCTACACCTCGTCATTCCCTGACGAGGTGTAGCTTTGAATACACGAAAGGCCTCGGAATCGTTTTTCTTTTCCTTGTGGGTTTGCAGCTATATATATATATATATATATATTATATATATATATATATATATTATATATATAATATATATATATATATATATATATTATTGTAACGAACAGGTAACTTTATAGAGTTGAACACAATAAAAATGTTTAGCATTATTATTTGACTTTTAAGACTGTTTAAGAGGAAACATTTAGCGCGACATCATAATGGTATATTATTGATGTGCACAACTCAGGTGTCAAGGACGAGTAAGAAAAGATTAAGGAAAAAAATATTTAAAGTATCAACGTTTAGGCAAAAACGCCAAATCTCCTCAGATGAAAGCGGGGCAAAAACCCTCCTGGAAGGGAGTCGCCTTTATGACGAAACGTCGGGACTATTAATATTTCATTTCTCTTAATTGCGTATATATATGAGAGGATAACAGACTGAAAACTCGTTTCTCCACTGTGTGAGGGTGAGAGTGCCTCGAGGGTCACTTACCTGAGCTCGAGCAGTGACAGGGTGAGTGGCCGGCCCAACCCAACCCAACCCAAGAGTCAGCAACAGGAAGGAAACCCGAGCCTCAACACCCACAGTCTGACACCAATCACACTGAGCTACCAGGAGCTCATATATATATATATATATATATATATATATATATATATATATATATTATATATATATATGGCACACTTTCAAAAGTTAATTAAAAATCAATGGATAAACTTAAACTCGTGAAATTTGGTACAATTATTGTTAAAGAATGGAACATTTCGTTTCGACACGCAATATGCTAAAAGTGTCCTTCCCTTTGATGTAACACGTGACGGATCCGTTCAGTGTAGTTTTTATCATGGCCTCCAACGTTTCTTTGAAGCAGTCTTTAATTTGCGGACCAAATTGTTTACCTCCGCACCCTTCGAGAACAGTTCGTTTCATTTCTTATGGAACAAGACACTGATATGCACGAACAGAGTTTGGTTTCAGCGGGACAGCGCGAGGCCTCATTCAGCAAATGTCATTTTGGACTGTTTGCATGAAACGTTTGGCCCGAGAGTCCTGTCTAACGGGTACCCACACCTTCACGACTCTGGTCTTGCATGACCTCCTTGGTCACCTGACTTTAATCCCCGTGATTTCCTCTTACGTTTACTAAAGGACAGGGTCTTAAAAAAAAAGTCCCAGGGTTTGTAAACCGGAAAAGCATCGCTGGAAATCGAAATCCACTCCATTTTTAGCGAAAAGCTGGGAGCAGTGATAAGAAATTAAACTGCCACGATTCCTCATGCAATTTCGCAAAAGAAAAGGCCTACAATAAACTGCCATTCTTCAACAATAATTGTACCAAATTTTACGAAGTTAAGTTAATCGATTAATTTTTGATTAATTTTGAAGTGTGGCGTAATTAAAGATTCGTACATTATCGTGATTATTAATAAATAATCAAAAAATAAATACAGTAATCAAATTCATATTCTTTATTGTTCTTATGAACTTAAACCCAAAATATGAATTCTACTTATTTTCACTTTAAAGTTGCATTTAACAGTTAATGGATGCCTCTAAATATGGAATGAAGGTTCCTGGTATTTGGGCACGTTTCTTTGGAGGAAGGATTCAGCCTGTTATGGTAGACTTGTAAAAGTTAATTAGAGGGAAACCATTCTTTATTTCACGTCAACACATACATACCTAAAGAAGTTAATCGCAATGAAACATGTCAATTCTTTATTTACCGATATTTTTTTTTTATATCTTAATGTAATGAAGAAAAAAATATGATTCTCTCTCTCTCTCTCTCTCTCTCTCTCTCTCTCTCTCTCTCTCTCTCTCTCTCTCTCTCTCTCTCACTAAAACAAAAAGAAAATTAAAAAATCTCTATTTTATGCTTTGTTTAACTTGTAAATTATGAAATATCAGTATTCCACACACACACACACACACACACATATATATATATATATATATATATATATATATATTATATATATATATATATATATATATATATAATAATGAAGATTCAGGATTAGATTGTTATAGAGATTAAGTTTTAGAAAGCAAAGATTTCATGTTTCATAAAGCGACGCTTCTCTCATACACCCATTCAGGCACGAGCAGCTCGCAGCCTAATTGCCAATCGAGTATATACATGCAGAGGAAGTCAACACACTAATGAGTCTTCCGTACGTGGTTCGTTACCACTGGAAACAACAATGCTCTAATTTATCATATTCATATGGACCATATATATATATATATATATACATATATATAATATATATATATATGGTGTAATTTAAGTATTCATTTTATTATACGTTCACTTAGTGTATACAGGGTGGCCCAAACTGAGACCCATTAATCTCGATACACTTCTCAATTCTTCTTCTGAGTGACATCCTCACACGTCTGAACATAAGAGGGGAAATCTTGGAACACTGAACCATTATTCTAGTCTTCATTTCCTCCAAGGACCAACAACGATCACTGTAAACGACGCATTTCAAATGACCAACTTCACTATTTCATCTTTCATTAATTTCCCATCCATGTCTCGCTGGAACAAAGAAAACAAACACTATTAATATAAATCAATTTCCCCTATGGGTGTGAACTGACTTTTGGCCCACCCTGTATCTATATATATATATGTGTGTGTGTGTGTGTGTGTGTGTGTGTGTGTGTGTGTGTGTGTGTGAGTGCATTCCGGCCCCCAATTATGGAGTGAGTACCGTATAAGTGATTAATGAGATAAAAGAACCCCGTTATTGGCGTTATATCATTTACATTATCTCAATTCTTTTTAATCTCTCTTTTCTTTTGCTTTTCACGCCACTGATTATGAACCACACTTATTTTAGTTTTTTCTTTTTTGTGTGGAGAAAATTAGGTTCATATACAGTAACTTTAAAATGGGTAGTCAAGCATGGGTACGAGAGTGGGTATATATATAGAGAGAGAGAGAAGTGTAATGAATAATGAATGAATAATGAATGCAATATTATTCTTTGATTCCTTTTCTTTATCATCAATATTTCGCTCTTTATATATAATATATAATATATAATAATATATATATATATATATATATATATATATATATATATATATATATTTGGAAAATGGATTCGAATTAATGACTCAGATATTTCGATAAACTAAATAGGAGATCGTGACTTTATATTTAGCCTCGTCATTCCCCCCATCCTCCTCCCTCACTGCCCCTCCCTTCCCTTCCCCCGGACTCCAACCCCACTTTTCACCCCACCGCATTTATACCATGACTTTGATTTTTTATATATATATATATATATATATATATATATATATATATATATATATATATAAAATCCATTATTTTTACTCACGAGTGTGTGTATATATATATATATATAATGTTTTCCATATCAATGTTAAATGTTGAAAAATTTTTATTCTAGCAAATGTTGAAACAAGCAAACATTTTTACTGAAAACATACAAATGTTATAAAATGATTTTAACAGTAAAAAAAAATGCATATATATAACAATATAGTTTATACTTTATCGCAATTTTTTTTGTGGGGGGGGGGCCATTAAGATCTTGGGTGATGGGTCGCTTTCAGGGTAACATTTTCTATTGAATTAAAAATCTTTATCAGCAAATATATTGTTAATGTACAATGATATTACTCGTATAGCTGTACACAATTATTGTATATTACATTATATGCATTAAGAATGTATCTGATAATTATTATTATTTACATATATATACCTGGTACACCTGGTAGTAGTTTCGTGCGTTCGTTTCTCTTCACACGTAGGTCAAGCTGGTGGCCCCTCCTCTAGGCCTGGTTTGATGGAGGAGCGAGTTGCTCTCTTGTGCTCTCAACCACAAATAGCCAGGTACACCCGCTCATCTGGTACCGTCCTGAGCCAGGCATCTAGTCTTCTTTTGAAAACCTCAACTTGTATATATTATATATATATAATATATATATATATATATATACAGACCCTCTCAGAGGTCCAGAGAGGCCCGGGCCACTTCCAGCTTTTGAGGCCCATAGCTAAACCCAGTTATTACTTTCACTGCAAAACATTAGACTATATTCATACCTGAAAGTTTCTAAATTGAGGCCCCCCCTTAAGTTTGAGGCCCAGGCCAAATGGCCCCTCTAGCCTCGCCTCTGATAGGCCCTGTGTGTATATATATATATATATATATATATATATATATATATATATATATATATATATATATGAATAAACCAGTTATATATATATTATATAATATATATATATATATATATATATATGAATAAACCCAGTTATATATATAGATATATATATTCTTAACGCATGTAATGCAATAAAGTAATAATACAGTATTGTATACAGTATTGTATAGAGTATTGTACTGTATAGAGTTATACGAATAATATATTTGTACGGTTGTTTCATACCCTAATTTGCAGTAAGGGCATGTTTTAACTTTGAAGTCATTTATAGTCTGTCATCTCAAGTTAAAGAGGTAATTTAGCGAGGTAGTGAAATTTTACTTAACAATCCATTTACTTTACTTGTGGGTAGAGTTAATGAGTTAGTGAGGTATTCAATTTTTACTTAACACTTCGTTTATTTTACTCGTGGGTTGGATGCCTACATGTTAATTTACTGTTTATTTGTTTATCTTCACCTTTTTAAATTCTGTAATATTTCCCTATACAAATTTGAATATATTTTTTATATAATGTTTATGGTGATTAACTGATGTTTACCTTTCATTATTATATAAATTTATGATACTTAATTTAATTATTTTATGAGCTTCTCGTGTATAACTTCAAACTGTAATTTTTTCGTATTGTCGAAGAATAAAGATTGTTTTAGACACGTTTATTTCAAATTAATTTACCTTGTTAAGGAGCTATTTGAACTATACACACGTTAGCTACTTCTCACGTGCACCACTTTTGGTTAATATATATATAGGGTATCCCATAAGTCTCATGGGAAAATTTATTTTAAATTAAAATTTATGTCTTGTTTTGGGTATTTTTGTTTCTTGTTGTAAGTAGAGTAACACGCAGTGCCTAATATGGAAGTGAGTTACACTCGTGAGGAAAAGGAGGAGGAAGCCTTTTCCTCACGAGTATCAAAAAAAAAAAGGTCCCAAAACGAGACATCAATTTAAACATTTGTTTTAGTTCTAACGTATTAGTACTTTCGTAAATTTAATTTAAAATAAATGTTCCTATGAGACCGGACTTATGGGACACCCTGTACACTTTTAAGACCGTAAAGCATTCTTTAAATTCGAATTTCTATTATTATTATTTTAAATATCTTTTTCGAAGGTCATGATGTACAATATGAATTCGGTATTCATCCCTTCATATCATTCATATTTGCAACAAAAGAAAAAAGTATATCTTGATCCGTTATAGTTTGCGATGTTGCCAAAAAATCCTATTGACTTTAACTGACTTTCATTTAAATGTAAAAAATCTTCATTTTTAAAATATAAAAGACGAGACTCGGTTCTCTGAATGAATTTTTCCAACTTCATAAACTCATTTTTCGGAGATTTGTTTTTAATAACGGTTAAAATATTTTATTTCTTTGTGTTTACTCGCTCCAAAAGAGTAAATCTCGAATCAAAAATTATTAGGGAGCAAAGTTTACGCTCACATAGAGCATTTTTTTTAGTTTCGGAGGGGGCGTAGGAGGGAAGGAAGGAGGGAGGGAGGGAGAAAGGGTCGCATGAATGAAAGGACGGCGCAGTAAAATATAGTGGAGTGCCAAACTGAAAGCGAAAATAAAGAAAAGGTAACGATTCGCGGCTTCCATAGAACCCCTCTTTTTCAATGGCTCCGCTGTGTCAATATTTTGGCGGGAAGCAAGGCATTGTGGGTAGAAAGGGCGGGAACGAAAAGGGGACACACGAACCTCGTAACAAAAGAAGAAAAAAAAAAGTAAAAACAACATGGGTCGCTTTGAGTAAAACGCTCATGCATGCGAGTGAGGGAGAAAAATGATGACAACGATGGTAAATGGAATGTTTTCTTAATTCTTTTTTAAAAAGACTCATGCAAATATTCTTTTCAATAAAAAAAAACAAAAATATACGAACCACGATTTTTCGATGATGTTTCGGGTTACAAAATATAGGTTAAAAGATGCTATAATAGGAGGGAGAAACCTTTATTTATATATATATATATATATATATATATATATATATATATATATATATATATATATATATACAGGGGTGCAGTGCCAATTTTATAGGTGCCGGAGCTCTGGTGGGCCTGACAAAAGCCTGCCATTTCCTATCCTGTTTCTATATATGCCACACGATGACTAAGTATTTCGTGTTTGCACTCACTAATTATCATAAAATAAATATAATTATCAAGCAAATAAAGAAAAAAGAGCAATCATGTATTTTATCAATTTAAGAAGTTAAAACTACTTAGTGCTTACCAAATACCACCAGTGGGAAGTTTCACAATAATTTCCACAAAGGGTCAGGCGTGATATGTTTTCGGGGGTCTGAAGCAACTCTTGTCCTGGTGTCATCTGCCGATCTGTGGTACCGCAGCCATGATATGGCATATGGCTCAGGATTCCACTGAACTAGAGGAGGTCCATGTAGTTTAACAAACATAAGCGCTGATACATGATTTATGAGAATTCTTGAGCGTGTTGTTGTTATTATCAAGTTCATGTGACTGATTCCTCTCTCACACTCAGCAGTACTAATAGGAATAACTTGTGAACAGCTCAGTAATGGGTGTAAATCTTGGGGGATGCGGCGCCCATGATCTTCTACATAGTCTCTAAAGGCATTTAGTACAGAGTAAGAAGAAAGCTTAAACCTCTTACAGAGAGATGAGATTTCAGCTTCTCCGTAATTAGGTGGTATTTCATCAGGCCAGTAGTCTTTTTCAAGGACATACATTTCATTTAGCAGTGATTTATACATACTTTGAGGTTCAGAAGTTTGAGAACCTTTCATGGATGTTGTCGTGAACATACGGTGCTGCAAATTGTTCACAAGACTAGTAAGAAACTGTTGATAATTAATGGAGACAATTTTTTTGTTGCTTGTTATGGTAATTCCTCCAAACTTCCTCTTGCAGAGGTGCCGGAGCGGCGCTCCGGCACGCTCCGGCAGCACTACACCCCTGTGTGTGTATATATATATGGCCTATCAGAGGGCGGGGCTAGGAGGGTCATTTGACCTGGGCCTCAAGCTTAAGGGGGGCCTCAAATTTAGAAACTTTCAGATTTGGATATAATGTTGTGCAGTGAAAGTAATAATTGGTTTTAGCTATGGGCCTCAAAAGCCGGAAGTGGCCCGGGCCTCTCTGGACCTATGAGAGGCCCTGTATATATATATATATATATATATATATATATATATATAGCCAAAAGTTTGGGCACTCCATAGAATTTACCCTCAGAAGAACAAGGGCATATATAAGTAATAATATAATGAAATATTTACTATATTTATTTTATTGTACATACCCTTAATAAATATTTAATACTAGGTGCTTCCTCCTCTCGCTTTTAGGACTTTTAGAAGTAATTGTGAAAAAGGCCAAAACGAGAGAATTAACGAAATGCTGCTCTCGAATCAAGGATTTTTTCAAGTTACAATAACAAAACGGGTAAAGTGTTCACGCTGCGCTGTTCACAGCATCTTATACAGAGATTCAATAATACCAAATCTTATAAAAGTAAGCCTCGATTTGGAAATAAAGGGGCAGGAAACAACTGAAAAGAAGGACTTCTAAAATTTAGTTTCCCTAGATCTCGTAAAACGTCATCGTTACACCTCCGTCCTGACTTACAGAAGGCAGTTGGAACTATCGTGTCTGATCGTACTATTAGAAGAAGGCTAAAGAAATGTGGGCTAAAAAGCTGCTAAAGAAGAAACCTCGGCTGTCAGAGGTCAGTCGCAAATAAGGGAAAAGCGGTTGCAATGGGCAAAAGAACGTGTAAAATGGACTAAATCAAGTAAAGTATGAATGTGAGAAATAAGTACCCATGTTAACCCCAAATATGCTTTATCTATTCTAAATCTGTCGTTGTTTGATACCCAGTAACTCGGCATGTTCTGCAGCTTTTCGGACCCTCTGGGACCACCAAAGTGAAAAGGAGAGTTGGCGAAGCATATTCTTCTGATTGCATAGTCCAAGTAGTGAAATTCGGTGGTGTCAGTATTATAAACTGGGGATGCACGTTTTCGTCAGACACCGGAAACCTGTTTCTGTGTGAGGGGAGAATGAATTCCACCACTTACGCGAACATTCCATAAAAGGTTTGAAGCTATCCATGAGCAAACTATTCGCAGATTCGACGCAGCCGAAGATATTTGAACGGGACAATGCCTCTTGCCAACACGTCGAGCGTTACCAAAGTTTGGCTTGTAAAGGAGCATGTCAGATTGATCAACTGATCTCCTCAGTCTCCTGACCTAATACCCGTGGCCAGTTTTAAAGAATCTCATCCGAGAACGCTAATATTTATCAAAATCTGAGCTACACGCAATGATACAGGAAGAATAATATAAAGTTGGGAGTGCCACTCGCAAACATCTTGCAGACGGTATGTCCCGAAGAGTTAACAGTAAATACTTATCATACTTATCATATTTGCAATAAATGACTATTACGAATGAGGACAAATTCGATGGAGTGCCTATAGTTTTGCCCATATATATATATATATATATATATATATATATATATATATATATATATATATATATATATATATATATTGGGAATGAACTCAGAATGGTCCCCTGAGTTTTTTATGATACACACAGACAGTGCATGGAACAAGGAACTCTTCTGGGATAATTAAATCCACTATAGTCCGAATAAGTAATGGTAAATGACAAATACCATAGTTTTTCTTTTTCATGATGCTAGCCCGACGTGGGCAACGGTCACTCGCAAAGAGGTCCCATAAATATAGCTTCCCTCACCAGCTATCTGCAAAGCAGACAGGATCCAGCTTTGGGACATGGATCTAGGGTTTAAAGCACCTAGCCCTGCTACATTTAGAACCTCAATATAAGCAAAAGACTCGCTGCCTTCACGTCAGATTGAATGCATCAAAGAAAGAAAAAGGGGTAACTATTATATTTTTAGCCAAAAACCAAAACTTAAACCTCAACTGGCAGAATTGAGCGTCCACTTTTCAAGGCACATAACATGTCCGGTTTGGTTTTGGCTAAAAATATAATAGTTACCCTTTTTCTTTGATGCATTCAATCTGACGTGAAGGCAGCGAGTCTTTTGCTTATATTGAGGTTCTAAATGTAGCAGGGCTAGGTGCTTTAAACCCTAGATCCATGTCCCAAAGCTGGATCCTGTCTGCTTTGCAGATAGCTGGTGAGGGAAGCTATATTTATGGGACCTCTTTGCGAGTGACCCGTTGCCCACGTCGGGCTAGCATCATGAAAAAGAAAAACTATGGTATTTGTCATTTACCATTACTTATTCGGACTATAGTGGATTTAATTATCCCAGAAGAGTTCCTTGTTCCATGCACTGTCTGTGTGTATCATATATATATATATATATATATATATATATAATATATATTATATATATATATATATATATATATATATATATATATATAATATTCAAACTCTCCCATGGCGCAATCGAATTCAAATCAATGAGTCGATATAGTATCAATGTGGGAGCTTCCTAAATTATAGATTAATTTAGGTGTAATCTCCGGATTCCTTTATTTAATGAATTTCTTTCTGTGGCAGTCAATGGAAAACTAATTAGGAACGAGGCTTGATCCTGACGACCGCTGAAGAGCAGATGAAGATGAAGAAGGAGTAAAAAAAAAAGGTTTTGCACAAAATCGGAGAAATTGTAATTGAAACCTAATTTAAGTGTCCATCTTTTCGGAAGACCATTTAATAACTTTTTTCCCTTTGGAGGGTTTTTATAGGGGTTATTGGGAGGGGTTGTGGGGTAGGGGAGCGTAAGAATGGAGTCTCTCTCTCTCTCTCTCTCTCTCTCTCTCTCTCTCTCTCTCTCTCTCTATATATATATATATATATATATATATATATATATATATATATATCGTAAAGAACGACGCTTGTATAGGAGAACATTCCGCGCAAGATGAGGAGGGAGAACGAACAAATGAAAAAATGAGGTAACCACCCGGGAATCGAACCCGGGATCTTCCGATTGCCGGTCAGATATGATAACCCTCTTTACGTTAATTATACTGCGTGTTCTTTGCAGTTGAAAAAAAAAAATATATATATATGTGTGTGTGTGTGTGTATACGTGAACCACTAAAAAAGAAAAAAGTAATTCTTGATGAAGGTCATATTAGTCTCGCATTGCTAATGTGATTGGTTCAAAAAATAAGGACAGACGGTAGAATGAAGAGTCATCGCTTCTCTCTCGGAAAAGAAAAAGAAAAAGATAAAAAGAAGTGGTTCGAGACGAGAATGATGTGAGGAAACAGAAAAGAATTTAACGGTCTACCACGGTGCTTAGCTTTAATAAAAGGGGATTGCTACATTATGTATAGGTTACGGGCACAACACACACTCACACGCGCGTACATGTACGCGTTTCCGCGCGAGCGAGGTACAGACTTTATAACAATTAACTAAAAACAAATTAACCAAACCTAATCTAACCTAACCGTAGTGCCAACGAACCGAGAAGGGCGTGATAAGCATTTCGGGAACATCTGAGTGTTCAAAGGGTGGTTTCTGTTAAGTCATTAAATAGTGAGGTACTCGCTAAAAATTCATCGAACATAATTAATAATACATACATACATACAGAGGGGTGACAAAAATAAACAAATACCTTTGGTTTTTTCCATAGTTATTGTTTTAATAATAAAATTCAGTAAGTAACAACAGATTTATTGAATGGCTAAAATCGTGATGTTTTTCGTCTTTGGATTACACTAGGCAACAAATTTCAACTTTTTTTTTGTTACAGACACGTGAACTACTGATTCCTACTAAAGCGCTGATGCTGATTTCAGATCTGATATCAAAATTTCTCTATCACGTCCAGATTTTGTGTAACCGAAAACCCCTATTTTTCATTTTTTTTTTTCTCACCCGCTTCTATTACGAAAGCCGTCTAAGCTACTTTTCCGTGCCACGTTTTATGTTAAGCATACTTAAATAATTAGTGAACAGGGATGTCTTTCCTCCTTTATTCTGGCTTAAGACAGACAGCGGAATTCCGCTGGCGGAGTTACCACCCCTGCGCCCAACCATCCACCCAAAGCGCGTTAGTATTTTGTTGTTACTACTGAAAGGCAAATTCCTGTTCTTAAGTGAAACTTTGGTGTGTCCTCTTCCTTTGTCGCTTGTAGGATGACGAGCTCTCCTTCTGCAGGAACCAACAATAATCTCCCATCATATTTGGGTTGAAATTACCTTGGTATCTGTTTTCCATAACTGAGATCTGTTGGTGGAAGCGCTCACCATGCTCGTCACTTACAGCCCCAAGGTTGGCCGGGAAGAAGTCAAGATGAGAATGTAAAAAATGAATTTTCAAAGACATTCTGCATCCCATTATTTCATAAGATTTAAGCATGTTTTCTACGAGTTTACGGTGGTTTTCAGCTTTGTGGTTTCCAAGAAAATTTTTGACAACTTCAACGAAAGATGTCCATGCTCCTAGTTCATTCTCATTTAGGTTAGATGGAAACGATGAGTCGTGGATGACACTGCGGGTCTGTGGTCCAGTGAAAACTCCAGCTTCTAGCTTAGCATCTGTCAATATTCCTTTGAATTTATCCTTTAAATATTGGAAACCACTACCTTGATGATCCATACCCTTCACGAAATTTTTCATAAGGCCAAGTTTAATGTGAAGTGGTGGAAGATGTACTTTCTGAGGGTCAATAAGTGCTGGGTGTTTCACATTGTATTTACCAACAACATGTTCAGTTCTAGATGGCCAATCATGTTTTTTGTAGTGGTTCTTGTCATCTCTGCTGTTCCATAGACACAAAAAGCACATATGCTTTGTGTAGCCCAACTGTAACCCAAGAAGTAATGATACAACTTTAAGGTCGCCACAAATATTCCATGGTGGTCCTTATATTTGATGAGTCTTAGCAGCAGTTTCATCGATTCATAAGTCTCATTAAGGCCAGTGGCATGTGCTACAGGTATTGAAGGTTTTTCATTGCCGTTGTGCAGTAATATAGCTTTAAGGCTAGCTTTATTAGAGTCAATGAACAGTCTCCATTCTTTTGGATCATAGCGACAGCCAATCCCTTGCATCAGACCACTGATATCGTGGCAGAAACAAACGTTTTCTTCCTGTAAGTAAAATGATGAAAACTGCAAATGGCGATGGCGGAAATGGGAAACTTTGGTGTTTGGTTGGAGAAGATTAAATTCTTGAAGTCTTGAACCAAGCAACTCTGCCTTTTCTTTTGGTATTCCAAATCGCGCACTAAGTCATTTAACTCCGCTTGACTTAACAAATGGGGGAAATATTTGCATCTGGAACATATATGCCATCTTTCCCTGTTTCTATATCACTAGCAGAATCTTCAGATGAACTGCTGTCTGTTATCGTTGCTGGTGGAACTGGTGGTGGATTTGTTTCATCATGTGGTACTGGTTTCATTGCTGATTCGCAGTTTGGGTACGTGATCTTTGATTTGTTTTTCTTTGTGAAACCAGCAATCTTGTCAACACAAAAATAACAATCATTGAAGTGATTTTCGGCTCACGCCAAACCATGGGGACTGAGAACGGCATAGCTTTTCTTTTACCATTTCCAAGCTAACATTGCATTGCACTGTGCACAGCAAATATGTGGTGCCCAGTCCCTCTGTTGGTCTCCTAACTTAGTCAAAATAATACTTGTAGGCAAGTTTAATCTTTGTTGTTATGTTTCTACGTTGTGGCTTAGGTGTATATTGTCCACAGACAAAGCAGAAGTTGTCTCGGTGATTTACACAAGCACGTCTATTTGATGCCATTTTGAATTACCATACAATATCTGAAAAAACGTAGAAAGTAATTATTACGATGTGCAAAATAAAAGAAAACACACGTAGTACAAAACAAATGCTATAAAAACACACAAGTCACCAAACCTGTCACTTGCTCATCAGCAGAGAGCTTCAACAACCGTTCTGCTTGACTGTCACGTAGCGACTGACCGTTGGGGCCGTTGCCGTTACTATGCTCTTGACTCAGTGTTGCCAACTCGGGATAAATTTTATTTATCAAAATTGTTCGAATTTGTATATAGTTGGCAAAAAAAATTGCTTTAACCTTGAAAAGCAAGTTTCATATTACTGGCATTAAGCCATTAAGATTAAAACCAAAATCTGGACGTGGTAGAAAATTTTACTAAAAGTGATTTGCATTTTACACAAAATCTAGACGTGATAGAAAAAATCTAATTATAGATTTGAAATCAGCATACCGAAATTAGCTAGGAGCACCTATTTGGTCTTCTGTAACAAAATCTTTGTTGCCTAGTGTTATGTAAAGGTGACACGCGTCCTGACGTATTTTAGTGGTGTAGCTTGATGAGCTTTGACATTTGTTCCTGAGAACAATCATCGTGGTGTCTATTTATTTTTGTGAACCCTCTGTACATATATAGGTAAGACGTACATGAACTGTTATTTTAACATACAGTATTAAAACACTTGATAAATAAATGACCCCTAAAACATCGCGACTCATTAATGAAGTTTAAAACCCGATATTTTAAAGAACATTTTGTCTAAAGTGAGTTAACGTTTTGTAACGTTTTGTAACGTTTTTGTAACGTTAGATCAACAATAATAAAATAAAAGTTAGTATATTGCGAAAAAAAAAGTTATCGTCTGGTGTAGTTTGCAGAGAGCAAGCTCAGGAGATCTGAAAGTAAGGTGGGTGTTTATAGAAAGCATCTCGCTCCTGATCAGATTATGCACATGCATCGTTGCATAAGTTCTTTTTTAGCACAAGAAATTATATATATATATATATATATATATATATATATATATACGGTGTATATATATGTTAGTTAAAAGTTTTATAATAATTCTATTATTTTGGCTTATTCTTAAAATTAATGAAAAAAAACTCAGTTCGTTAATTGAAGAAAGTTGAACGTAAAAATTACATTTTTTGCTAAGTTTTTTTACATGTTTTTCCTAATTTTAAGGACGTAATTCGAATTTATCACTTGTTTTCGTCGTTTTTATTTATTTTTAAAATGTAATTTTCATTTTGTTTCCGTCATGCAATCTGTCACTCAAATTCCTTTTCACTTTGCATTATTTGTTTACTTTTCTTCTAATTAGATTTTAAAGTCAGGTAAAGGTTGGATTTGTACTTTATATATATATATATATATATATATATATATATATATATATATTATAAAATGACCAGATATTATTAAATTATTTATATATTTCTTTAAACTTTTATTCATTTTTTTATTCAAATGTGATAATATCCTCTGTGTGTGTGGGTGTATGTGTGTGGGTGTGTGGGTGTGGGTGTGTGTGGGTGGGTGAAAATTTTCCATTTATTTGAAAAAAATAACATTGAAAGTTATCCTGAAAAACATTGTGAGTTCTGAGGCCTTTCGTGGATTGAGGCTATTTCAAGAAAAAGAAAAAAGTTCTTTGCCCAAAATGAAACTAAAAATAAAAATAAAAATCATTCTTTGAACAAAAATAAAAAGAAAATTGTTAATGGATATTCACACACACACACACACACACACACACACATGCGCATGCGCATTTCCGCATAAGCGAAGTACCGAGTTTTTAAAATTTCTATATCTAAAAAGCTAATTAACGAAACTAATTTTACCTAACCTAACCTTAGTCCATCGAATTGAGAAGGGCATGATAAGTGTTTGGGAGGCAATTGATGGCTCGAAAGGTGATTTCTGTTAAGATATTAAATAGTGAGGTACTCGGTAATCTAGCCTAACTTAACCTAACTAACTCTTAACTAACCTAACCTAGCGTAACCTAACCCGATCGGCAATAACAGCTTTATTCCGACAATAAAAGTTTTTAGACTGGTTTATAAAATTTTTTAATGTTCCGAGCTACCCAAAACGTTACCCCACAACAAAATTACCGCACTACATCTGTGAATTATCACACACTCGACCTCACTTATATCCAGTTGCGTGCACACACACACACACACACACACACACACAGACGTATGTGTACAAAAAACATACACATGCGCAAACATGTGCACAGAGATATATATACACACGCGCGTGCAAACACACACACGAATACATACTGTGCACACACGTATGAATACATACCTTTCACACACACGTATATTGCTTTATATTAGAGGCATTAGTGCACACTAATCATTTGATAAAAATGGCATTATCCACGAGTCACGGACAATGTTTTTAATTAATTATTCCGCAAATGAAGACAACTCGATTTTATTTTTGGTTTTTACAAATAAAATAGAAAAAAATAGAAAAAATAGAAAATCGAAAAAAAATAGAAAAATAGAAAATAGAAGAAAAAAGTTAATTGTTAATCGTTCCCTTGAATGAGTCAGGTTGTAAAGAAGATATTTTAATAAGAGTCAAATTATAATGGTCATTGTACCCGCTATTCAAATTAATTGATTACTTTATTGGCCCATTAGAGTACATAGTTCAAACTATAAGTTTTTAATTCTTAATTTTTCTCATTACGAGTAAAAAATAGAAAATAGTAAATAATAATCTTTATTCAGAAAGAATACGTTACGTACGTTACAGAAATACGTTACATACGTTACAGACATACGTTACATACGTTACATCATATCCATATAGGTTTACATAATGCTGGCATTAACGTTTAATTTTGTATTTTTAGTGGCACGTAGTTTAATCAAAACCTTCTTATTTTGAATATGCTGTTCGTTGGAATATGCCGTTGGGAAGATGGAGAGCTTTTCAGGCAAAAATCTTTGAGATTCATTAAAAAAAAAATTATATCCGACTGATTTTTCATTTTAAGAAAATATAATTTATCATTATTATAATTATTAATATAATTATTATTATTATTATTATTATTATTTATTATTATTATTATTTATCGATGTTTCTTAAGATATTTTTTGCCATTCATAAGAGAAAACTTTTTATGAAACCAAACGAATGATAGTCATCAATGTATTAATAAAACTCAGGGCCGCGTTCTGCCCTTCTCAGAAATCCATAAGGCACGCACTCAAAACAACTTTTATGGGTATGCTCTTGTGTATATATATATATATAATATATATATATATAATATATATATATGACCTTGGTTTAGCTTCCGCCCGAATTGTTCATTCTGACGAAGGTCAAGCTTGCTGCTCCACCTTGTTGCTTGTTGCGCATCAGACAGTACACACACATACACACACACACACACATATCATATATCTATATATGAGGGAGTGGGTACAAAATAGTTCAATTTTTATTTGTGTCGTTATAAATCATAAATGACACAAGAGAAACATTTGGGACCGAAACACAACCTTCATAAACTCCTTTCATAATAAACACGTTTGAATTTATTTTCAATTTTTTTTTTTTTTAAATGCGTCATGCAGTAATTTTTGGGACATTATTATGCGAAACAATGGTAACGTAATTTCGGTTGTAATTGCTTCTTGTTTAGAGTGTTTCACTGTAATTAGTATATATATATATATATATATATATATATAATATATATATATATATATATATATATTATATATATATATATATATATATATATATATATATATATGACAATGTTTAAAATTCCGTGAATTCTTTTCCACGATTAAAATATCATTAAATTTCTCTCTCTCTCTCTCTCTCTCTCTCTCTCTCTCTCTCTCTCTCAAAGGTTTTGTGCGATGATTCCTCATTTCACGAAGGTCAAGCTTGTCGCCCCTCCTCTCGAGTTGGCCTGGTGAAGTAGTGAGTTGGTTTCTTGTACTCTCCACCTCACATAGCCAGGTACGCCCCGCTCATCAGGGATTGTTTTGAGCCAGGCGTCTAATCTTCTTTGAAGATGTCTACTGCAACACTATTCGTGTTCCTTAGCTCTTTGGGCAGCTGATTGAACAGTTTTGGTCATATATATAATATATATTATATATATATATATATATATATATATATATATATATATATATATATGAGAAATGGCTTGTCAAAGGAGGAGAGTCAGCTACACCTTCCTTCCTTTTTAACTTCTTACGGCTTCGTGGAATAATTGTGCCGTCTTTCGTCTCTTACATATTTGAGGTGTCGGCGTTCAGTCGTTGGCATCTATTGTCTTTGTTTAAGGGGTTTGTTGCCTTCTTGTGGAATTAGCATGCCCCGGATTCAGATACCCATAAATGCAGAAAGAATTTGATCTTGACCAAGTACGCAATCATGAATTAGCGCGGGCATCCTTTTATTTTTATTTGAACCTCTCTCTCTCTCTCTCTCTCTCTCTCTCTCTCTCTCTCTCTCTCTCTCTCTCTCTCTCTCTCTCTCTCTCTCATATTTCTTTCGTCGTCATACCGCAAGTTTAGGTTTTATGGGAATTTCGCCGAGTTACTTTATTGATGTGATAGTTAAATGTATTGTATAACGATGTAAGATATGAATGAGTTGTACATTTATAGTCGTGAAGAACTGTAATGTACGGTAGTTTATACCGTAATAAAACGGTAAAAATTTGGCAAGCAGAGGTAAACATTGTACGTATCCGTGTATTAGAACAGTTTGACTAAATAATTATCACAGTATTAATTAGTTTAATGTAAAAAATTAAGCGAAAATAATATGATGCATTCAAATTAAACACTTTTATAACCATTTTTATCGAATCTATTTCAAATTTTGAGCTCCTTCCTTGACTTCTTTAATTAGACGAGATCATTATTAATTCTAATAGCAAAGAAGTACAAGATTATCAGCTTATATACGAGATTAACTTCAGCTTTGGCGGAAGTTCCGTAAACTTTACTGAACTGCGAAAACTGTTTTTTTTTTCATTAGTTGAAATAAACTTCGAAAGACTGTTTTTAATTTGTTTCTTAGATTAGATTAATATTAATGAGTCGCGTTTAAGTAGTCTATTGATAGTAATTAGCTCTTTAAAGAACTATTCAGTATACAGATAGTTGCTTTCTATACGCTTTAATCCCCGAGAAACATTTAGTAGCCGAAGTCATAAAGAGAACATCTCATCTGTCTTTTCATAAATCTTTTTCTCTTTATGCCACACTTCCAATTTGCGTGGGAACACGTTCATATATATATATATATATATATATATATATATATATATATATATATATATATTGTGTGTGTGTGTGTGTGTGTGTGTGTGTATATATATATGGTTGATATATTTATATATTTGATATAAGACGCGAGTTCGTATACAGTACATTTATCACACTGACCGAACCATTACGAATTTACAATACGTAGAAAAGATAGAAGTAGTAATAGTAGAAGTAGAATAAGTAGGAGAAGAGGAAGAGTAGTGAGGGTGGAATGTCCGTCTGCCTGTTAACGAATATTTTTGACTTGAAAAGCGTCTAAAACGAAGAGGAAGAAGAGAGAAGAGGAGAATCGAGGAAGCTTTGCCAAATTAAGAAATTGGATAAACAAACCAAATTTTAATATCGATAAAAGAAAAAATACCTTAATAAAAAAGTTATTTTTCCACTTAAGTCAACAAAATATTTTCTAATAAACGGCCATTATTGAGTCTTCCTTTAAAAATATTATTCTAAAATATATATATATATATATATATATATATATATATATATATATATATATACACTTGGAAAATAATGGAGAAACTAGTCCCTAATCTTACTCTGAATCCCATAACTCCCCAAACAACGATGGAAAGTAGAAGCGGTAGACTGTGTCGTATTCCCAAATTGAAGGCGAGACAGGGAACATCCTTAACCCTGAAAGAAAATAGTTTTGTAGTGAGAGGACCAAAAACTGTTTAATCAGTTGCCCAAAGACCTAAGAAACACGAAGGGAGTTGCAGTGGACATCTTCAAAAGAAGACTAGACGCCTGGCTCAGAACAATCCCCGATGAGCCGGGCGTACCTGGCTATGTGAGGTGGAGAGCGCAAGAATCCAACGCACTACTTCACCAGGCCAACTCGAGAGGAGGGGCGACAAGCTTGACCTTCGCGAAATGAGAAATCATCGCGCGAAACCTTTGTAAGGTTTGTAAGGTTGTAAGGTAAGGTTATATAAGAAATTTTTTTTTAATTTGAAAAGAAGTAAATAGTATTAAAAAGTTTGGTATCATGACCTTTTTTTTTAAAGTTGTCTTTCAGGGGGTGGGGGGAGTGGGGTCGGGAAGATAAAAAAAATTATTTCAATATATTTTCTTTTGTAATCTAATCACGAAAACTTTGAAAGCTTGTATATTATAACTATTTTGACAGTTTTGGAAATATTAATTAACTTCAGAGGGGAGTTTACATAAAATATAAAAGAAATTGAAATTTTTAATTTAATGAAAGTGAAATTTATCCCAAAAATAAATAATAAAATTAGTTTATCATCTTTATTAAGTAATATTTCTTTTAAAAGTTTTATGAGGTACATACCGTGATTATTTTGAAAGGCGCGATCCATAACGCTTTGCTCGCCAAAAATATTTATCTTCATTCAATTGTACTTTTTCCGTCATTGTTTCTCCACGAGCGATTGTAGCTTTGTTGACGTAAATCTATGCATCACTTTTCCTTATTATTTCTTTTCCAGATAATGCTCTTTTTCGTGTTTCATGGCCATGGTCGACCATGTACGCTTCTTCTAGTTTCCGTAAGTAAGGCATAACCCTCGTGAATAGGCTTACTGTATAAGGTCTAATGTTGGCTTTCAAGGGTAAAAGATTTATAACCTGCGAAGAGAGTTAATGGTATAAAGACATTTATAAACGCATTATAACAATCTACTATATAGCATCGAAAGGCCGCCTGTCTATTATTCTTTGGAGAGGCCTAACTCTCGTGTTGTGTTCTTTTCATATCAGGAATCTCGGGGGATAAAAGGTGGAAAACGTTTTGAAATCTTGACTCTAGAGTCGTTTCTTAAAGATAAAAAGCTTTCGAGGGAGTGAAAATGGAAATAATAAACGTAGTCAGATGAGTAGAATTTGGCCAAAGTAGAAAAGTAGAAATGTCTTTTATCTTTTGAAGGGCAAAATCTGTGAAATATATTTTAATTCTTCTTAAGGATAAAATGTTTCTACGTGAATGTAGAATAATAGCTCTATACCTACGATTACTCGCTAATTCTTTTACGAATTAGCTAAAGAACTTATATAATAAAGAGTATGTACAGTGTATTTTATGAAGTGTACAGTATATTTTAACTATACGAACGATTACGTGTAAGAAACGATGAATTCAAATAGACGTTTAACACACTTCAAATTACATCACGGATAAACCATATGTTTATAGGTACAAGTATATAAAACGCAGTCAATATATTCTGAACGGTTCGATTCAGTACGTAAACATTCAGTCAGTGATAACTCGCGATTATTGGGCTAACATAAGCGCATTAGCGTCTTTATCAGAGAACCACTGGATTCTTTCTTGTCCTATCAGTCATCCGCGTTAAGGCTTAACTGGAATCTGAAGACACATTTTGAATTCATAACTTTTTGATCCTTTTGGCGATAATCGGAATCCTTCGAAAATGGAGGAAGACTCACTGTCATATATATATATATATATATATAATATATATATATATATATATATATATGCGAATGCTGCGTCATGGTGGGAGCCTAATGCTTAGCGGGTATCTTCTTAATGGTGTGTAGGTTAGAGAGTCGAGCAGAGGCGTCTCCCGGCGTTATTGAGCGAAAATGGTCGAAGGACTCCCAAGTTCGATCCTTGGACGCCGCGTGGTACCGCGATTCAGTCGGTGTTCCCGTTTTATCGTATTTGTAGATATGTAAATATTTAGTTGTTTAACAAGGGTTTTCCTTGTAAATATTTATATAAAAAAAACGAAGATAAACCCAACACGATGACAGTGGCTTTTTTTTTAATCATTTACCACGATGAAGCATTTCGTGCGTGGTCTCCCCGCGCCTTCTTCTCGTTCCACACACGCACATACACACACACACAGACACAGACACACACACACACACACACACACACACACACACACACACACACACAATATATATATATATATATATGATTGGAAAGCAAGAACGAATGAAGAGTTAGATATAGAGGATTAGTGTCTACGTGAAAGGATGACAGAGAAACTTAAATTTCCTGGTACAAAACTGGGAGACAAGAGTCCAACTGATGCGGCCAATTTGCGCTAACTTCAGGATTATTATTACCAGCAACATCGGGTGTCGAATCCCCGACCTCAGTGGACACGGTGTTTCCAGTGGCGGGTTATCATTGAGGCAATTAAGGCTGAAGCCTCAGGCCCCCATGCTTGAGGGGGGGGGGGCCCCAATCAACTGAGTTTCGATGATATAATTCGAGATTTCGCAAACTTTTTTGATTAAATATGACAGAGTACACAAACTGACAAATTCCCTGTTTTATTTTGTGTTTTATAGGCCCTAAAGTAAAGTTTGTTTAATACTGTTTGGTTTTTAGCAAACGGCAAAATACACTGAGTTAAGGTTCTTTTAAGTTTGTTTCTCAATTAGTCTAAGCACCGTACATATAATTCGTATAAATGTACTATGTACTGTACATATACATGTATTGTTAATAAAAATCTATAGAAAAGGGCCCCCCAAAATAAAATTAGCCTCAGGCCCCAAGTACAGTTAATCCGCCCCTGGGTGTTATCCACTGAGCTATTGAGACGCTGTCAACAATGGTAACTAAATTTTTATTACCTCGTTAACTCGGACCAAAAAGTTTGCCTAAAAATTTCATAATAAATAATTCGAAATTAAAAAAATTAGAAAATTTAAGAAAATACTTATAATTAGTATAAAAAAAGACATAATAAATTAAAGAAAGAAAGAAAATATAAGAAATTAAACGAAAACGAATGAATGAATGAATGATTTTTTTAAAAAATCAAACCAAAATTTTAATAATAAAAGTGAAAAAATCTTCCCCGACCGACCGGATAAAGAATGATATAAAGAGACATTTACTGGTAAACTACTTCTCTTAAGAATAAATTTAATTCATTGAATCTTATCTGAATATAAATTATGTACGAATCATTAGAAATTATAATGGGTACAAAACAATTACTGCCAAATTTACGCATCCTCTTTCGAGATAGACTATCACATAATAATTCAACACTTATTACACTCATTAAGTGTCAAAACTTTTAATGAATTTGGTGACGTGTGTGTGTGTGTATATATATATATATATATATATATATATATATATATATATATGTCATGCATGAACACGAAAGGTTTTTGCATAATGCAAAATCTTCCCCTACCAGGATTCGAACCCATCACTTTTTGAATAGAAGGTAAAGGCGCTTGCTACTTACACTACGACGGGATAAAAGTTAACACAACCTGTCGTCGTACATTTAAACAACTGAGAAAACGCACAACGCTTTTCCGTACAGAGGCGCTTTGTGTTAACCCTCCCGCAATCGAGGCAATGACCAGCATTTCATTCAAATTATATGGTGCAACGCTGCGGTTCCATTAGGCAAAAATCCTGGGGCTCATGTATAACATTTCATTTATAGAACCGCAGCGTTGCACCAGATAATTTGAATGAAATGCTGGTCATTACCTCGAGTGCGGGAGGGTTAACACATAAAGCGCCTCTGTACGGGAAAGCGTTATACGTTTCCTCTGTTGTTTAAATGTACGACAGGTTGTATTAACTTCTATCCCATCGTAGTGAGTGGCAAGCACCCCTATCTTCTATTCGAAACGTGGTAGGTTCGAATCTTGGTGAGGGCAGTTTTTTGCATATATATATATATATATATATATATATATATATATATATATATATATATATCTGCAATGACCACGCAGTATATAAATGAATAGAAACGACATAAGTATTAAGGAACGTTTCTGCACACGAGGAGGAGAGATAACGAATAAATGAAAAATGAGGCGAACCGCCTTCCAACCGGCAATTGGAAGGCCCTGGGTTCGATTCCTGGGCGGTTCGCCTCATTTTTCATTTATTCGTTATCTCTCCTCCTCGTGTGCAGAAACGTTCCTTAATACTTATGTCGTTTCTATTCATATATATATATATATATATATATATATATATATGAATGAAATGAAAAGGTTTATTAGCAGACTATAGTCCATATGACAAATATTATTAATACAATGACAGTTCACATACTAAGGATAGAAATATATACAGTTGATTAGAACTAATACAGTAATGTCGAAGTTAAGTCGAGCTACAGGCAGACGTTTTTGTACCAAGAATTCCATAGCTTAGACGATGAAAGGCAGGACTCATGGATAGCTTCGATAATCGGGTTGGTTGATTTTTAATTCTTTGCATTAGACTGTGTTGAGCACGTCTTGTTACCTCTAAGAAGCTCGGGACATTGCGGGTAGCAAACATTTGCGAAGCTGAACATCTCGGGGGTAATTTATGTAAGAGTCTAAAAGACCTGTTGTACAGCAAATTTAGGGTTCTGCCAGAACCTTTTTTATAATTCACCCAGAGTTGCTGTCCGTATATATTACTGCAGAAAGTACGAAAGAGAGTGTCTTTAGCTTCACTTGTACAAAACCGAAAGTTCCTTATAGTCATATTCGCCTTAGCACAAAGGCTTCGAGATTGTTTTCTTATATCCGAGTCATCACTCAAGGAGCTGGTAATAGTTTGACCCAAATACTTAAACTCTTGTACTTCCTCAATTACTTCACCTTTCATTTTAAACCTAATATCGGCTGGCTGATTGCAGCTTTTAGGATGAAATTGCATAACCTTAGTTTTTGTAACATTAGAAAGAATATCATGTTTCTGCGAATACACTTCGCACCCTTTAGTAGCCGATCCAGACCTTTAACAGAGGGACTTATTAACACCATATCATTGGCATAAACTAAGTTATTTATCCTTGTGTTATCTATATAACATCCCACTGTTGCCTCATTAAGTGAAGCAATTAATCCGTCAATATACACATTAAACAGCATAGGGGAGAGCAAGGAGCCTTGTCTCATCCCGCAAGAGGAGCCAAAACATTCAGATAGTACATTGCCCCACCTAATGGTAAAAGATTGGTGGGAATACCAAAATGTCAATAAATTTAATATGTACATGGGAACCTTCCTGTGTTCTAGTTTTTTAAATAAAATATTGTGGTTCACTCTATCATATGCCTTACTTATATCTAGGAAACAACTATAAATAGTTGAATTACTGTCAATGTATTTAGATATCGTTTTTTTTAACTACATAGATACACAGGTCAGTTGAGGGGGACCTTTTAAAACCAAACTGATTAGGAGATGTCCACAGGTAATCATTTAATCGGAGTAACAAGAGTTTTTCTAGTAATTATGAGAAGCAGGAAGAGACAGCAATATGCCTGTAATTATTGCTGGACAGAATGTCTCCATACTTATTTTTGACCAGGGGCAAGATATATACCCTCATGAACCCTCATATATATATATATATATATATATATTATATATATATATATATATACCCTTTCTCACTTGTTACACCTGGTTACAAAGAAAGTGGTTCATTGTACGGATGGAGAAGGTTTCAGGACTATAATTACGTTGAAAGTAGATTAAAATTAAATATGGAAAAAAGTTGAGTAACAAGAATTCTTTCTACTGTAAATTGAATTAAAATAAAGTTTTTATATTTCATTTTTAGCGGCGAATTTTAGTGTGTTCAGTTTAGGGTATTTTCAGCCAAAGGAGCTTAGTTTTCATTTCTTTGTGCGTGGTAGTAAATATAAATTATATATATATATATATATTTTTTTTTTTTTTAGTTCAGGAAGAACCGATTCGCCTCTATTTAAAGGGCATATCTCAGCGGAAAAACAAAGAAAAAGTGAGAGGAAAGCCAGAGGAAAAAGAAAGGGTGGAGGGGACAGTCGAAGTGGAAAAAGACCAAGGATGACAAGGACTGCAGGGTCGAGCCCCATCATCCTTGGGTGCTAGGGCCGGGAGGGCGCACGTGAAACCTCCAGGAACAAGCACGTACAAACGAGCACAAAGAGCACTCAAGAGCACGAGCTTAGAACCCCCTTGCGGGGATTTATATATATATATATATATATATATATATGATAAATAAAACCACGAAGGAAAGGAAACACAAATGGTGCTCAAGCGCTTTCGTCTAATGACATCCTCAGGATGTCATTAGACGAAAGCGCTTGAGCACCATTTTGTGTTTCCTTTCCTTCGTGGTTTTATTTATCATAAATATTTTCACGTGTTACTTTCGTGAAATAATTTTCATATATATATTATAAAATGTGTGTGTGTGTCTGTCTGTGTGCGTGTGTATGTGTGTATGTGAGTAAAACCAGTACAAACAAATAAAAATGTTTTTGTTTTTGGGAAGCTTTCGACATGTTTACACGTGGCAATGAAATGTCACTTCATTTGAAGAAATAAACTAATTTTTACACATTTATTAAATTATGTTTTAAAGTAAATTTACATTTTAAAAAGTAAGAAATAAAATAAAATAAAAGAATTAAAAAAAAGAAGAACGAAAAATATTTCGTAAAAATTTCTTCTCCCTCCGATATCCTCTCTTAATTTTTTCCTCTCTTTGAGCTTTCTTTCTCCTCCTCCTCCCCCTCTCCCTAACGGTCCCCCCCCCCCTCCCTCCACCCCGGCCTCCTCCAGTAACCCCCTACTCCCTCCTCCTACCTCTAAATCCGTGGCAAGCACACGTCGTATCGTATGTCACAAATACTGTCGTTTATTTGTGGTGCGCCTGCAGTTCCGTGTCCGGAGGCAATCCCTAACAACATTTATCTCCGGTGAGACCATTCCCGAATGAACTCTTTAATCCGGGAGGCGTAATAAAGCTTTTGAAAAGCATTCGATACTTCTTCGTGGATTGGGAAGAGCTTCTACGGGAAGAAGGAAGAGGGAGGTCGCGTCTTTAATTGTTATTTTCACGCATTGGGTTCGTGATTTCACGCATATGATGTCCAGCGAGTTTATACGTATCGTTTATCGGAATTGTTCTTGGCGTGGCCTTTCCTCTTTTACAGGTTAAACGATAATTCGTAATATACGTCGTTATGTACATATATTTATATAGGCTATATATTATAATTCGAGAGTGCAATGATAAGGAAACTATAAGTTAATTTACCTCTCTGTTAATAGTCATATATAACAGAACAATTTAGGTACAACAGTAATAAAGGGTTACATACAAAGACGGATAGAAGGATATGTGAGCGCTTCGGTGTCGGCGTCCTGAATTTGATGTGGTGATTACGGCGGCGATTGAAGTGGTGGCGTCGACTGAAAAGGTTACATGACGAATGAAGTAGTTGCAGGCTTGCAACGGTGATGAAGTTCTTGTTGAACGGGAAGTGAGAATCGAAGGTCGAATG
Organism: Bathynomus jamesi; assembly: GCA_023014485.1. Taxonomy (NCBI): domain Eukaryota; kingdom Metazoa; phylum Arthropoda; class Malacostraca; order Isopoda; family Cirolanidae; genus Bathynomus; species Bathynomus jamesi. Next base: position 44,580 of record JAJOZX010014285.1, read on the forward strand.
GGCGGATGTTGACGGTTCGGGAGTTTCTCTCGGGGTGTTCACCACAATGTAATCGATCTGTAGTAGCTGTTCCGATGCCCCGTCCATTGACCCGTTCGTGGGTAGGTATGACAACACAATTTGAACTTATTTATTTATTTAGTTCATAAATGAACCGATATTACTTCACACATCGGATGTTACAATTAAAAGGGTAGCGTGAGCCCACTGATGTCTTTCTTCATATTAGTTTTTCACTTGACTTCAAATAAGAAACTAACATTGTTCATCGTTATATTAATTTCAGAATTTACCTTTAAATCACTAATATACACTTGCGTTGTATAATTACTAAACAAGGTTAAGCCTTGACCGAAAATCAACTAGATCTACAGAAACGATATAGCCTCGCGCGTGACATCAATAAAAAGCCTAGGGTTTGGAAAAAATTTACTTTCATCGCCCCTAGGAAGGGGAGGGGGAAATAAGGAATTTACTAAATTAAGTTCATTTTAAATATATGCCCTATTTTCTAAGGGCTCGGATCGAAATGTTGAAAACAACTTAACAAGGGAGGGCAAAACGATCTTAAGATGTACATACTATTTCCGACGACTCTGCCTGACTCAATCCTCGACTCGACTGCTATTACCGACTCTTCTTGAGTCTTGAGTGCTAGGTTGCCAAGTGTCCTTTATTTCAAAGGACAGTTCTTTATTTCAGCTCATGTGTCCTTGTCCTTTGATAAACTCGGAAAGGACGCCATATGTCCTTTAATTCAGTAATTGACTCAAAATTTTATTCATCACTAAAAATTTGAGATGGAGATGTTTTCAAACTTAATTAATTCGTTAATCGGGAGAAGTGAGATTCAACATTCAGACGTGATTTCTAGTAAATCAGAGTTGGCAAACCTGCCCCCATTGCCCGTTGCCAACTTGCCATTGTCATCCTTGCTGGAGAGGAACGAGGAAGGCATCGCCCGCTAACATATTTTTTGTGCTTTGCCAAATTGCCATATTAAACCGGCTTCATGAGTTTTTGACGTGATTGTTTTTTATGAGTTGAAGAATATCTTCAGATGAATACTGAGGTAAGAATACTTAATTATATACTAGGTTTCCCTCTCTTAGAAAGTTAGAAAACATTATTTTACGTGTCGCGCTACTGAAAGTTAAGGCTTGTTCGTGTCTAATTTTTTTTCTATAACCTTAGGCATGGTTTTAAATGTATAAATATTTTCAAAGTGGTGTCCTATGCTTTGTCGGTGCCTGGAACATCGGCATATTGCGAAAGAATTTTCAGTGTAATGAATGCTAAGTGGCGAGATGACGGAAACAGATGTTCAGTAGAATTAATAAAAAGTGAACTTTTGATTTATTTCAATTTAAAAGACAATTGTGCCGATTTTGCTGGCAAAATAAAAAATGATACAGCTTTACTGAAGGCTGGTCGAAGTCAAGATAAGTACAATTTTATAAATAAATAAAGGCTTCATTCATTATAATGATTTGTAAATATTTTCCTGTCTTTAATTCACAAAATATAATAAAGAAATTTAAAAATGTTTCATTTCAATACAGTAGTGTGATTTTACAAGTGTACGACTTTCTAGACATATTTTATCTATGAATATAATAAAGAAATTGTAAAAAATATTGCACAAGTAAATTTTTATCATGATAAGCAATGAAATATACGGTAGCGTGCAAGTGTCCTTTATTCGAGATCTGTTGACTTGGCATTCCTAGTCTTGACTAACTAAGTCTAACTCCTTTGCGATGCGATGCCTTTCCACCGAGAAGATTTCATTGTTCCATTCACGCTTTACACATGATCTTTTGTCCATTTTTGATTGAATCTAAAACTTAAGAAACTGTACGTCATTTTCATAGTTTTTATAATTTCCTAATTATTATTCTATATTACTGTACTTAACTAACTTATTTGACGTATTTTACGATATTAAATTACTTAATTATATAGATCTAGTGTTCTACGACAATTATACTGTTTATTAATATACGATTGGACGCAACGGGAGGTAGGCATCACGTGACGGCTAAACCTGTGCCTGATTGGCTAAACGTGAATACAAGTATGAACTCAACGAAACTTGTTATGGCTTCGTGCTAAAAGTCACGTACGCGTCTAAGGCCTATTTCCCACTTTATAATCCATCTATTAAACCTAACTTATGTTTTTTATTTAAGTATTACAGATTCTATAACTTCTTTACTAACTAATAAACCCCAATTTTTCAATACCAACAGAAGGTGGTCGAGCGAGATTGAAGGATTGCACTCGAATGAGGCAGAACGGAGCGAAGTTTCTGCGACCGAGGGCGGTGAGCGAAGTGAACAAGTTAAAAGCTCTGGGGAGTGAGCGCTCTGGTGACGTGGAAATTTCCTGCGGCTTCAGAGAAATCTTTTAGAAGTCTACATCTTCCATGCGGGCTTCCGCTCACGTGTTCGGATTTCACCACCTTGTTTACTTCTTCTAGGCTCGAGAAATGGAATGGTGGAAAGAATTACCGGAATGTCACTGTTACTATATATATATATATATATATATATATATATATATATATGATGGTTTAATTATATTCCACAGGCTGGTCACAACGTCTGAAATTAATTGGACATATAATTTACAGCTAAAACTATATTTCCTAATAATCCCAAATTTTGTGGTCACTCTGTAAATAATAAAATATATACGGAGATATAAATCTGTGTACACAAGATGAGGTCGACCATTATATTAAAAATATAAAATTTAATACATTATATTATATTTAATAAATTAACAGTAATAATAAATTTATATCTTTCTCTCTTCTCATAAATACAGAAGCACTCGTAAAACGAATATTTGGATGCTCAATTCTTATACTTTGGACTATAATATAGAAGAATATTTTCTCTCCCTCGCCTTCGGGGAATGTTATTTCTTGTTATTTCTCCCGTTTTTCCTGTTTTTTTTTTTTTTTGTTCTTTTTGTTCTTTTCGTGTCCCCTTTTTTTATATATTTTTGGCCGTACTGTTCCTTTTTTGAGGGCGACGAAGGATAATGTGAATTTTCCCCTCGTAGTGACCAATAAAAGAGATCCGATGACCGTTGTGGATTCTGCTCACCACCGCATCCCAAACTTATTTATTAGCATCTTTGGCAAACGATCCCCTCTAAGATATATATATATATATATATATATATATATATATATATACACACACACAAAGATTAGAAACCCTATACATTTTTATACACAAATATACAAGGCCTGTATACTGACCATACAAACTGCAAGTTACAATACTTGCAAAATTTAGCTCTGGAAAACACACACACATGTGAGGCGAAAGTAAGTAAATCAAACAGCACAGTCGAAATTATTATTTTAGAAGTAAAAGAACTGAACTTAACCATTATGAAAGTCTACAGACCACCAAATACCACAAAAAGTTAATTCCAATTCGCTACAAATGAAATAGAAATTATGTTGAAATTATTTGAAACTCCAGCACCAAATATTTTAATTTGTGGGGATTTTAATTTTCCATTCATAACATGGGAGAAAAATGACGAAATTATATATGTTGAGAAGTTTCATGGTAACATTACAAAAGATGATAAAACCCAGGCAATAATGCAATTAGATATTATGGAACATTATGCACTTACCCATAAAATCAGTGAAGACACTAGAAGTGAGAACGTTTTGGATTTAATTTTGACAATAAAAAATAAGATAATAATAAATAAAAAGGTAACGCACACGAATTTATCAAACCATAACTTAATCGATATGCAGTTAAAGTTAGCAACCAGAGGTTCAAACGCATTCCAGAGAGTCAGAAGGAATATTTTAAGGTTTCAATATAAATTTAAAATAAATAGATTGGAAAAGTGTAAATGAAGTTTTAACGAAAGCAAGTTAGAAATTGCTTCTTCACGAGAAGATTCCAGAAGAAATACTGTGTATAAAAGAAAATGAAACTAAACCTACATTGCTGAAACATGTTCCGGAGAGACAAAAGAGAAAACGTAGCAACCTTAGGAAGGGCTTTTTTTTCAGTAATTGTACTTGGGGGGGAAAGATACGTTGACCAGGGGGTCAGACGAAATGCTATTTTTTTCAGTGTGTGTATTCCAGGTGTTTAAAAAGCTCCTAACCATCTGCAAGTACACACCCGATATTTCAATTTCACGCTTTCAATCTTTCTCACACATGCGCTTACACAATACATACAGTACATAGGCACAAACACTATTATCTCAGACCACAACTTAATCGAGATATCAACAAATATACGACAACATTAAAAGACAATGCACATATTGAGTAAAGAAGCAAATTTGGGGCCTTTAACTTACACTCCAAGACTATAAATTGGGAAGCAATCAGGTCGCACATGGCCCAAATAGAGTGGAGAACAGTTTTAGAGAATAAAACAACTGAAGAAATGCTAACAACCTTGGAATTTAGAAAAATATGCTCTGAAATCACAACCAAAAGGAAAGAGAAGCTGGCTAGAGAGGCAAAAGAGAAGAATATTCCGCAAAAGAAAGAGAGCGGAGGCGAAGTTGGCCAACTGCAGAGATAATGCCAGGAAAGTAACACAAGAAAAACTGGAGGGTATCGATAGGAAAATACAAGCCCTCATTAAGGACCATACAGAGAGAGAGAAGAGGAAAAGGCGGTAGAAGCAATAAAGGAAAATTCAAAATACTTCTATAGCTATGCGAAAAGGAAAACAAAAACGCGCGCCGCTATTGGGCTCTTAAGGAAGAGAAATAATGAACTAACCGACGATCCAAAAGAAATATCTGAAACATTGAGAGCCCAGTATGAATCAGTTTTTAATACCCCATAAAGTGACAAAGCAATACCTGACATAGGTGCATTCTTTGAAGAGAAATTGCAAGGAGAGTGTATAACAGACTTTGATTTTACTCCAGAAGATGTAGCGAGAGCTATAGGACAAATGAAACCACATTCAGCTGCAGGTCCGGACAATTGGAACGCATTATTGATTAAAAACTGTAAAAATGAAATAGCTACACCTTTACATTGGATATGGAGAAGATCCCTAGACACTGGGAAAATACCGTGCATCTTGAAAAGAGCAAACATTGTCCCTATATATAAAGGAGGGGATGGATCTCAAGCAAAGAACTGTAAACAAGTGTCATTGACGTCCCACCTCACCAAAGTATTTAAGAAGAATAGTTAGAGAGAAAATTTATGATTTCTTGGAGATACTGGAAAGATTCAACGAAAGTCAGCACGGATTCCGCTCAGGTAGATCATGCCTATCACAACTAATAGAACACTACAACAATATCCTAGATGCACTTGAAGGCAATGACAGCTACGATGTCATATACACAGATTTTGCTAAAGCGTTCGACAAATGTGATCACGGTATAATAGCACATAAAATGAAATATATGGGAATAACAGGCATAGTGGGAAAATGGATTTACAACTTCCTCAGAGAACGTCTACAGGTCGTCAAAATTCAAGGTATATCATCATCAGAATCAGAAGTACGCAGCTCAGTACCACAAGGGACAGTACTAGCCCCACTCCTGTTCATTATCATGCTAACGGACATAGACAGCGGAGTAAACAGCAACAGCATAGTAACATCCTTTGCGGACGATACAAAGATCATCAGAAAAATCAGCGCTGTAAATGAAGTGGAGGCCTTGCATAGGGACACGAACAAAATATAAAAATGGTCAGAAGACAACAACATGACATTTAACACCAAGAAATTCCAGCTTTTGAGATATGGTAGAAAAGAGGAACTTAAACAGACTGCATATTATGCTCCAGATAGACAGGAAATTCAGAGAAGCACGAAAGCGATCGATTTGTGCGTAATAATGACAGATGATGCGAAATTCAAAACACAAAATCAGATAGCGATAAATAAAGCAAAAAGAGTCGCGGGAGAGGTACTAAGAACGTTCAAGAGAAGGGACAGGACAGTAATGATTCCCCTGCTAAAAACATTGATTATACCAAAACTTGAATACTGTTCAGTTTTGACGTCCCCATATAAAAAGGAAGAAACTAATAAACTAGAAGAAACGCAAAGGCATTTCACAGCCAAGATTGATGGCTGCAAAGAATTCAAATTCTGGGAAAGACTACGTAAACTAATTCTGTACTCCCTGAAAAGAAGAAGAGAGATGTACACCATAATATACATATGAAAAATGATCGAAAAACTGGTACCAAACCTCAAACTAAACCCAATTACCATTCAAATAACGCTGGAAAATAGGAAATGCAGAATGTGCAGTGTTCCCAAATTAAAGGCCCGACAAGGGACCTCCTCAACACTGAAGGAAAATAGCTTGGTTGTCAGGGGGCCAAGACTTTTTAACCAGCTTCCAAAGGACCTCAGAAATGTTACAGGGGTCAAAGTTGAAGTCTTGAAGAGAAGGCTAGATGCCTGGTTCAAGACGGTACCAGATGAGCTGGGTGTACCTGGCTATGTACGGTGGAGAACAACTCGCTCCTCCACCAAGCCAGACCTAGAGGCGGGGCCAGCAGCTTGACCTTCGTGTGAAGAGAGACCAATGCACGGAACAGCAACGAGGTTAACGCGGTTATATTGATCTGAATATTTCACTTTTTCCTTTGTTCTCTTGCCTCTTTCATTATTTGCAAAAAAGGCGGTTTGGGAGCAATTTTGTTAGGGAGGGAAAATCTGAGTTTGGGGGGAAGATTCGCCCCCCTAAGCCTTATGGAAAAAAAAGCCCTGTTAGGAGAAAAATCAGGACACTATTTGGACAACGGAAACAAACCGCAAAAAATCTCCACAGATGCAGAACTGAAGCAAGGAGACTCAAACTAGAAAAACTATGCGAAATAGAAGTGGCCCTACAACAAACATTTATCTATAAGATAAACGAGGAGGAAACCAGAGTAGCAGAAATCATAAAAAATTAGTCCGTTGATAGATGGGGCGGCCGAATACACAAATGACCCAGAAAAAAATGAGAGAACTGCTGAAGGAACAATTTGACTCTGTGTTTAGCACTCCTAAGTCCGAGAAGAAAGTAGAAAATCCAGATGGATATTTTTACCTAGATACAAATCAGCGAAGAACAAGGTCGGTCGGGAGCCTATTAATAAAATTAGAGTTCTCAGAGGGAGATGTAATTAGAGCTCTATCACAAATGCGAGAAAATTCGGCACCAGGGCCAGACATATGGAGTGCCAAGTTTCTGAAGAAATATAAAGGGAGTATTGCCAAACCTCTATACTTACTACTGAGAAAATCACTCGATACAAGAAAAATTCCACTTTTATTAAAGAACGTGAACATTGTCCCCTTATTTAAAGGAGGTAACAGAGTAATACCTAAGAATTATCAGCCAGTGGCTATCACCTCCTACCTTATAAAGTGCTTGAAACGTATAATTAGAGGCAATACTAATTATTACCTACATGAAAAGAATTTATACAATCCAAACGAACATAGCTTCAGGGCTGGAAGATCGTACCTATCACAGCTATTAGACCACCAGGAGAAAATATTGGAAACATTGTGTCAAGGACAAAACATAGATGTACTATAATATATACTGACTTTGCTAGACAATGCTAGAGCCTTCGATAAATGTGTCCATGAAATTATAGCGCACAAACTTAAGAATACAGGATTTACTGGAAAACCGAGAAGATAGATACTTAGTTTTCTGACTCAAGGAACACAAAGAGTGGTAGTAAATGGAGTTAAATCGGAAGTCTCAGAAGTCATGGGCTCTATCATGTATCATGTTTCGCGGATGACTAAAGATATGCGAGGAAATATCGAACGAAGGTGACATAGAAAAAATTACAAAATGACATTGAAACATTATTCAAATGAGCAGAAGACAACAATATGAAGTTCAACGAAGAAAAATTCCAACTTCCAAAATATGGTAACACCAAGATGCTACGGAATAAAGGGTACAAAACTCTACAAGCCAAACAAATAACACTGAACCCACAACTCAGGGATCTTGGAGTTATAATGTCATCGGATACAGGATTCGGAGAGCACTATAACATTAGAATTAAAACAGCTAGAAAAATAATAAGAATCATCTGGAGGAGCTTCCACAGCAGAAAAGCAAACATCATGATAAAATTATGGAAGAGTCTAATCTTACCAATAAGTGTGTGTTGCTCAGAATTCACAATCCCATACAGAAAAGGAGACCTTGCAAACATAGAAGCCATACTAAGGACTTTTACTTATACGATAGAGGAAACGAAAGGTGACGACTGCTACAATCCCTGAAACTCTACTCTCTGGAAAGAAGACAGACGCTAGCGGGACACAATAATATACATACGGAAAATACTCGAAGGTTTTGTCCCTAACGTTAGAAACGAAATAGAAACACACTGGAATGAGAGAAGAGACAGATTTTGTACTGTCCCAGCTGTGGTGAAACAGGGGGCCATGAAAACGAGGATGGAATATACACTCGGAATACGAGGCCCAAAATTTTTTGATGCCCTCCCCAAAGAACTGAGGAACCTCCAGCACACCAACCTGAACAATTTCAAGAACCAGTGCAAAGTCCCTGACCAGTCACGCGTAGTTGGTTATAAGGGCAGGAAGAGATCGGAAAATAATTCCCTCCTTCACCAAATCCTGCAAATGAGGCGGGTTGCTGCAGAAGGGTCGACCAAAGGTCGATCCTCAATTATCGTTAAAATCCTCCTAAAATCATAAAATCTCTCTCTCTCTCTCTCTCTCTCTATATATATATATATATCACAATGTTTCAGACCAACAAAGACCCTAGGATCCACTCATGGCTGGTCTACCTAACTGTGTTTGTAATTATGTATTGCGCGTGTCCTCCGTGGTGGCGGAGGGATCCTACAATTTTACGTGGGTTCCGAACCACAAAAACCTTAATTTTACTACCTTCAATTATACCCAGTCTATCAACATATGCGTCTAATCGATTTTTAATTAAACATGTTTATAGACGTGCTACTAATTACTTCTATCGGCAAACTATTCCAGCTATTTACTATTCTATGCGTAAAAAAGTTTTTGCCAACTGCCGTCTCGAACCTTCTACTTGTCAGCTTACATCCGTTATTTCTAGTTCTATTATATTGTGATATTTCGAAAAAGCTGTCTCTATTTACGTTATCGAACCTATTCATAATTTTAAAAACCTGGATTAGATCATCCCTTAGCCTTCGAGTGTATTCAGTTTTAACTCCTTAAGCCTATCCTCGTACGACTTTGACCTAAGCGACGGAATCACCTTAGTTGCTCGTCTTTGAACTCTTTCGATTTTGTCTACAGGGTGTGTCTAAATTATGTTAACGCTTCTACGGAAGAATACTTTCCATAGAAGTGTTAACATAATATATAGCACCTCTATGGAAAGTATTCTTCCATAGAAGTGTTAACATAATTTAGACACCCTGTATATCTTTACGCATATGCGGATTCCAAGATTGGATCGCGTACTCCAATGGGGTCTAACTAATGATTTATGAAGAGGAACAATAATATCGTTAGATTTGTACTCAAAATTCCTAGCTATAAAACCTAGCACTTTGTTTGCCTTATTGACCGCTGCTGTACTATTATATATTATATATATATATATATATATTATATATATATATATATATATATATATATATTCCATAGTGAACGTACGTTTTATATACATAGAAATAGACGTTGAATATACATTCTTTGTAGTATTTGCAAATGTCAGTCCCACGTATTTTCTGAGGTTCTTTTCCCTTCTATTATACCACACACACACACACACACACACACACACACACACACACACACACACAGTTTTCTAGAACTTTTTTCTGCGCTTCTATTTTCGCTATTCAAGTTATCTCTACTTACAAATGATACTATGGAGTAAATAAATAAATTATACGTATATTCAACTATAAATTTAAAATTATGGATGCGAATTTACAATTTATAAAAAGGTTACTAATGAAAAAACCTTTTTAAAATGGTTCACGTTTTTCTTTAAGCGTCGGCCGTAAACAAGGATTATTCCCCTTTATTTCATTCCTTTCGATCGAGCCGCGAAGTCGCATCAGAAACTTAATCAAATCACCTGTACATGCACATCAGACAGACAGAGTGATAGAGGGAACACACACACCACACACACACACACACACACACACACAGGCAGACAGACGGAGTGATAGAGAGACAGGGTGATAGAGAGACAGAGTGATAGAGAGACAGGGTAATAGAAAGACAGAGAGTGATAGAGAGACAGACAGACAGACACAGACACAACCAAACAGAGAGTGATAGAGAGAGAGAGAGACAGACAGACACAGACACAGCCAGACATACAAACAGACACATAGACAGACAGACAGAATAGCATTTGTAGAGCGGAGTTTTTTTGAGAGCTTTGAAGTCAATGCTTGACAACATGAATGTGAATTCCTTATTTGCATTTCAAGACTGACAAACTTATACATATAATTTAGTGAATGTTTTTGAAGCTCCGAAAATAGGACTTCTCAAGCATGTTGGTACATAGAATAAACAAGTCTCATTTATGAAGAGATTTCTCTTTATGTCTTTTGATGGTACATGTTTATTAGATTTGTAAAATACGTTTGTTTTTACGATCATTCGTGTAAAATACCCTCCATATGCTAAAAATAGAATATCAAGTATTACATGACTTCTTGTGTCTGTATAAAGTTTAGTGTAAATATTGTATAGTATTTTTTAATACATATATAGTGCTCGAAGTGGGGATGGAAAGTGCCAGTATGGACGTTAACTGGAAAGATTAGAATAAGATATGATGCAAAGAAAATAATTTGTATATTTTAAATTACTTGAAACTCTACACTTAACAGATACATTGAACTTCCCTTCAAGAGCCCAGTAATGCCTAAAACTCTAAGGACCAAATAAAATAAAATAAATAGTCCAGCTTCACAATTATTAATGTCATTGTGAATTGTAAATTGTAAAAATACTGTATTTATTTTATTAATAAAGGTTATTCAATTCAATTCAGTTATTCAAGGCATATTTATAACCAATCTATCTATGGTTAAGAATGATCAAAATTTATAGCAACGCATTTGCTATGCCTGAAACATCGGTTATCGATAAGCCTAAAGACGTATTGTAATACCTTTGATTCTTATAATGTATTCTTGACGTTACTTCCTATAATTTAGTTCTGTTTTACTGCTAATCTATTCATACACTCTAAAACGAACGCCTACATTGTAATGAAATGAATAAGAAAAGTGACTTTGGTACAGCGTGGAAAAAGTTGGGACGGTATGGTGTACCACCACATACCGGCCCACTTCGATCACATAGTGATCGAAGTGTTTTTTTTTTTTAAACATCTGACACTTTAAAATGTTTGTATTTTTTTTATTAACTGAAATAAAAGAATGAAATTTTTACGATACCTTCACTACACATGGGGAATTAGTTCCTTAGTGCAAACTATGCTCTATGTGATTTCCTCTCAGCTCACGATACTTTCGACGGAAGAGTCCTCCTGTTCAACAGATTTCTTGCGGTTTATGATAAAGGAATATCATGGCCACCATCATTACCAGATCTAAACCCCTGTGACTTTTACCTGTGGGATTATTTAAAAACAATATTTAAACAGACTCCACACAGAATAGAAGAATTGAAAGCATCAATTGAACAAGAAATTGGACGGTTGACAGCCAGAGTGATCTATCTACAAAAACATAAAAATACTTGTCCTTTTTCCGCAGGTGATCTATGTACATTGATCACTTTGTAACGTGTTGAGTGAGTGAGTAGCTATGCCTGAAGCGTTACTGAGGCGTTACTCGCTCACTCAACGTGTTATAAAGTGATATATATATATATATATATATATATATATATATATATATATATATACGGATCACCTGCGGAAAAAAGGACAGGTATTTTTATGTTTTGCAGATAGATCACTCTGGCTTTCAACTGTCCAATTTCTCAGATTTCAACAGATATTCTGTCCAGAGTACTGCAAAATTTGTTTTTTTTTTGTGCAAAGAGTTAATGAGCTGAGAGGACATCACATAGAGCATGTTTTGCATTAGGGGCTAAGTCACCATGTGTAGAGAAGATACAGTAAAAATGTCATGCTTTATTTCACTTAGAAAAGAAAATACAAACTTTTACAGTGTCAAATGTTTAAAAAATCACCCGATATATATATATATAATAATAATAATGTATGTGTACGTGCAGAGAGAGAGAGAGAGAGAGAGAGAGAGAGAGAGAGAGAGAGAGAGAGAGAGAGAGAGAGAGAGAGAGAGAGAGAGAGAGAGAGAGAGAGAATAAATTGAGTATCCTTAAAATTTATTAAAACAGCCGATTTTACATTTTTACGGACAAGGTCTGTATATGTGTTACAAAGAAATGTGTCTTTGAAAACAATTTGTAAATTATGAAAGATACTCTGTGCAGTTGATGCTCATGATGCTTCATCATCTTCTCATGACCACGTGATAGGACAGTCAGAATGCATAGTCAAAGCGAGAGGAGGATATCCTTAAAATTATTGCATATACTTGCAGATACGACAGTTATGACATGATCGCAAATTTTCGCCAGGCAAGTAAAGGAAAAGCTAACTGCTGACCAGAACGGTCATCAGTGGTTACAGAACGAAAATTTACAGGGTTCTTCTCGTCTTGTGAGATCCAGACCACGCACAGGACTTGCAGACATTGCAAAAGGGTGTTAATTTGTCCAGTAAACAGCTATTTGCTTACAAACTGGGTTACCGCGAACATATGGCTTAGTTAAAACCCGTTTTTAGAACCGCCAATGTAAATTGAAGATTAGCGTGCTCAGAGGAGATGATACACATATATGGTACTTTGGATGTCTTTTCTGTTCTCGAACAACTGACTTGGTATTTATTAAAGGGATGTTTTAATATTACTAAATATACGACCCATCTTGCAAATCAGCTCCTCCCTTTGTTCCAAGAGGGTGTTTTACATTCAAATACACGCACGTTACATAGGTTTGGATCCCATGTCAAAAGTTCACAACCTTCAAAACAGCTTCTCAGTGAAAGGGACAAAAGGGATTGTAGTTTCTTTCCTGGATATTTGGAAGCCCTGAAGTGAATCCTATATTAAATATGTTTGGGAGCACCTTTATCGACAATTACAATACGGAAGAAACTCTTCCCACATTTATGGTAGTTCGTTCCAAACGAAACTTCAACGAGACTTCAACGGAACTGTGGCAAAATCTTGACAACGCTATGATAAACTCATTCCGTGTATTTCAAGATGGGTGTCAATCTTTCAAGAAGCTTGGGGAAAAGTTACTCCTGTCTAGGCATCTCCAAAACCCTGGACCTTGATTTTGGCTCTCTTCTTCTTCTATCGAGGGGCGCTTTTGCGGGCGTTTGCCCTTGGCCCCCTCCTTCCTATATATATATTTTTTTTTTTAACTGCAAAGAACACAGTATAATTAATGTAAAGAACGACGCTTGTGTAGAAGAGCGTTCCGCACAAGATGAGGAGGAAGAACAAACAAATGAAAAATGATTAATCGAGGACCTTGGTGTAGTGGATAGCATATCCGACCGGCAATTGGATGATCCCGGATTCGATTCCTGGGAGGTACCTCATTTTCATTTGTTCGTTCTCCCTCCTCATCTTGTGCGGAACGCTCTTCTACACAAGCGTCGTTCTTTACACACACACACACACATATATATATATAAAATTGTTTCCTAGTTTCGTCTACAACAGTGGTTCTCAATTTTCAGAACTCATATGCCACTTTTTGTCATCATTCTTTTCTAAGTACTACCATCGAGTAAAAAGATGGTAGTATCACCTAACCAAAACCGTAGTAGGGGACCGTAGTAGTATTTAATCTTGAATTCTGAAAATTATCTAAGAAATCATATTTTTTGTAGTGATACTCATAAAATTTGTACTGAATCAAAATCTTCATTTCGGCCTTTGCACATTAACGTTATAGAATTTGAAAGTTTATTCAAAGCTCATGAAAGTAGTTATCAGTTAGCAAGCTGCGTATTTATAACCCCCTCTGACGTACCACCTAAAAGAACTCGGTGTACCACAGGTTGAGAATCAGTGGTCTACAGTACAAATGTGTTATGCCCCATAATAAATTTACATCCCTCACAAGGGTCTTTATTTTATTTTCACACATATATATATATATATATATATATATATTATATATATATATATATATATATTATAATATATAATATATATATATATATATTATAATATGCCTGTGTAATATAAAGTATATTTTAATATCCTTCTACTCTTTAGCTTAATCAGAGACACTTCTTCCCAAATGGTATTTTGTGATCATTCCCCAATTCACTTTAATTTTTTTAAAAATATAGAACGTTCTTATATTTTAATACAGATTTTTCACACGACCAAAACGAGTTAGTATTTCATCAAGATGTGGGACGTAAGTGATTTTTAACTTCTGGACACCTTTCGTAGAAAAACCCTCATTATTATACCCTCCACCTATAACAGAGGTTGTACTCCTCCTATATATATTCGCTGATCCAAACTTTATTTGTAATCTATTATAGTCTCTTGGCACGAACATATAATATGTTTGTAGGCATTCTGCATATTGATGTCACACTTTTGAGGTTTTTTTTGTTTCAGTCAATAAATAAATTTGTAAATAAATTATTTATTTATTTATTTATTTATTGAACAGGAAATCACTTACAACCGCATTTACGAACCAGTTTATACTAAATATTTTATGTTGTTTTTTATTTCGTTGTTAAGAAGGCAGAAGGCAGGATATACCACCAGCCGTTAAAAAGAAAACCCCAAAAGTGGAGTGAGATACCACAGTCCCGGTCGAAAATATATAAGGAACAGTGGGTACCCTTACTTCTAGTGGCCCTTCCCCATCTTCGAGAAGACTCGGTTTGGGACAATCCGTAGCCAAGTTTACATTTTAACACTTCCTTTACTCGTAAAATTTCTATATTTTATGCCATAAATGGAACGTTTTAGTGAACTTCAAAAATATACAAAATATTTTAAAAACTTTTCTCAAAAAAATATTAACTTTTTTGTGTCAAAAATATTTTTCGCTTCCAAAAGAAATTTGAGTAAAGTTACTGGAGCATATGACAAAATGAAAATTTTTAACTTTATCCGCCAACATAAATGCAATTCAATGATTCTCTCTCTCTCTCTCTCTCTCTCTCTCTCTCTCTCTCTCTCTCTCTCTCTCAAATCCACAAGGAAAAAGAAAAATTATTCCAAGATCTTTCGTGTATTCAGAAGTACACTTCGCCATGGAATATATATATATACAGTATATATATATATATATATATATATATATATATATAGAGAGAGAGAGAGAGAGAGAGAGAGAGAGAGAGAGATGCTATCATTTTATTATGTAACATCTATTTCTTAAACAGACGTTTCGAGAGTAACTGCTTCTATCATCAGTGGATACAATATACGCATAAAATGAATAGACCTACTTGTGTACGTCACATATAAATTAATCAAAATTACAGCCTAGAGTCTATAAATACAGAAATACTATTAACTTAATCATTGTCTTAATGTATTAAGATTCCACGCAGAAGGAAGTGGTTTACATTTTGCGTCGGTCTTTTTTTTTTTAATGAAATATACTCTATAAGGAAACTGTGTGTGTGTGTGTGTGTGTGTAAAGTCTCAAATAAGTGACATTGGCTAAGAAACAATTTTATAATTTCTAACCATTCAAGGTTTTCACTCCCTTAATTGGTAAAAGTGGTACGCAAACAATAAAGAACTTATCAAAGGATGATTCAGTTACCATCACTAGACCTGATAATCGTAGAAGGGTTGTGTTAATTAACAAAATGGACTGTGTAAATAAGGTCTTAATTATTCTAAATGATGTTAAATCAATTTCTTACAATCAACGATGATTCGTTTACACTATCCTCGCGATTAGAAGATAAAATAAAACGTTTCTTTGAGGAAATTGCCTAATAATAATATAATTAGTAAGATAAACAGTATATATATTACTCTTTTTAGCCAAGTTTAGTATTGAGTATTTTATATGGATTGTCCAAGATTCATAAATTGGATGGTCCTCTATCAGACTCATTTTGTCTATTTTGGCTCATTTTGTCTATTCTTCGCCAAATACTTGTTTCTTTTGCTCTCTGAATTTATAAAATGAGTGAGTGAACTATTTGAAATTTTTCGGAATTCCTAAAAAAAAAAATTCATAATGCTGATAAATTATATATGGCCGCCTTTGACATTGAGTCACTTTTCACGAACATTCCTTTATATGAGAAGCGATTAACATCTGTATTAGTTTACTATTCCTCGATCTAGGGTTGCCAGACGTCCCGCATTTGATCCAAAAATCAAGCATTATTAAGCATTGTTTTAAGACAATTTTTCTAATTTTGTTTATTGTAACCGTTGAAGAAATCTAGTTTCAATTTGAAAAAAAAAATTGGTCTTAAAAAAATCCTCAAAAAAATTTTATCCCGCATTCTGCGGGACAAAATCTGACAACCCAACGAGTCGATACTGACTTTGCAGTAATCTTATTTTTTCTGAAACAGAATTTACCACACATTGTTAGAGTTAGCGACTGAACATATTTTTGTTCAATAATAATGAGATTATTTAGACATTAAAGTCAAAAGGGAGCGTAACAAATTTTCTATTTCATTTTTCAGAAAGAAAAACTTCATTGGTTTCGGCACACGCTTCTGAAATGATTTACTGTTCAAACTTAATGTTCGTTCTATTAAAACTCTCGTAGATCGTGCTTACAAACATTTACAAAATTCGTTCTAATCGTCAAATTTTGCATTTAGATTTAGAAGTAACGCAGTTAAGCATAATTCTTTTCAAAGCTAAACATTTTTTCTTCAATCGTATGGTTAATTTGTGGAATGGATTGCCAGCCAGCGTAGTTCAAAGTAATTCGGTCGAATCCTTTAAAAAGAGACTAGACGCCTATCTTGCCTTAAAACCCCACTTACAAGCATTTGTTAACGCATAAAAGTATTGTCGAATTTTCACTCGGATTCCATCCTCTTTACTTCAAAATTTTAACTTTATCTTTAAATTTCTTTCCTTCCTTTCAACCTTTCTTCTTCGCTTTGCTTTAAAGCTTTCACTTATCCTTAAATTTTCTTACATCTTTTAACCTTCCTCCTTAAAGAGACAGCCTCGTAGAGACCAGTCAGTCTGTCGCTATTTGGTGTCCTTTGTACTCCTTTGTAAATTCCTACGATATAAGGACTTAGTTTTGAAGCAAATTGCCCGTAATTATTTAGATAAGACACGACTCCTGATTCCTACAGTTAATATAGATATTAAATACATATCTAAGCTCAGCTTTGGATATATCAGTTTAAAAAAAATAGGAAAAAGGTTTAATCTATTATGTATCGTCGAGTTTCTTTGCTCTCAGATATGAGAGGAAAATAATAGGACATGCAGAAATTCGATTTCAAATTTATAGTGAAAAAACACTTCAGTTTTGTCTGTTTTTTTTTTTTAAATATAAAACCAAAGTACCCAATTCCCTAATCTTTGGCTTTGTATATGCATTAAATGCTAACTATAATTAGCAACATTACAAGCTAAACTAAACCAGGCTAGTTTTGAAACTAAGGAAATTTAGTCTTACTCTCTCGATTTTGAGAATTACTCGAATGATGATACTTATCTTAATTTCTTAATGAGTCAGACCTTATTTGACAACAATTTGGGTTAAAATCACTATATAGTTTTCGGAGTATATTGTCTGGTTCGTGGATGAGAGCCGAATGACCTCCCTCCTGCATGAAGTATATCGTACAGCCGTATTTTTCAA
>JAJOZX010014285.1:67500-70000 GCA_023014485.1 Bathynomus jamesi
CAAAGAACTATAGACCAGTATCATTGACGTCCCATCACCAAAATATTTGAAAGAATAGTCAGAGAGAAAATCTATGACTTCTTGGAGACACTGGAAAGATTCAACGAAAATCAGCACGGATTCCGATTAGGAAGATCGGAAGATCAGGAAGAGCATGCCTATCACAACTTATAGAGCACTATAACAATAACCTAGCTGCATTTCAAGGAAATAAAAACTATGATGTCATATACACAGATTTTGCTAAAGCGTTCGACAAATGTGATCATGGTATAATAGCGCATAAAATGAAATATGTGGAAATAAGAGGCAAAGTGGGAAAATGAATCTACAACCTTCTCAGAGAACGTCTACAGGTCGTCAAAATTCAAGGTGCATCATCATCAGAATCAGAAGTACGCAGCTCAGTACCACAAGGTACAGTACTGGCTCCACTCCTGTTCATTATCATGCTAACAGACATAGACAGTGGAGTAAACAGCAACAGTATAGTAACATCATTTGCGGACGATACAAAGATTAGCAGAAAAATCAGCGATGCAAATGAAGTGGAGGCCTTGCAGAGGGACACAGACAAAATATACAAATGGTCAGAAGATATGACTTTTAACACCGAGAAATTTCAGCTCTTGAGATATGGTAGAAATGAGGAACTTAAACAGACTACATCTCATGCTCCAGATAGACAGGAAATTCAGAGAAGCACGAAAGCGGTCGACTTTGGGGTAATAATGACCAATGATGCCAAATTCGAGACACAAAATCAGGTGCAATAAACAAAGCAAAAAGAGTCGCGGGACAGGTACTAAGAACTTTCAAAAGAAGGGACAAGACAGTAATGATTTCCGTGCTGAGAACACTGATTATACCAAAACTTGAATACTGCTCAGTTTTGATGTCCCCATATAAAAAGGAAGGAATTAATAAACTAGAAGAAACGCAGAGACATTTCACAGCCAAGATTGATGGCTGCAAAGAACTCAACTACTGGAAAAGACTATGTAAACTAAATCTATACTCCCTGGAAAGAAGAAGAGAAAGGTACACCATAATATACATATGGAAAATGATCAAAAAACTGGTACCAAACCTCAAACTAAACCCAATTACCATTCAAACAACGCTGGAAAATAAGAAAGGCAGAATGTGTAGTGTTCCCAAATTAAAGGCCCGACAAGGGACCTCCTCAACACTGAAGGAAAATAGCTTGGTTGTCAGGGGGCCAAGGCTTTTTAACCAGCTTCCAAAGGACCTCAGAAACGTTGCAGGGATCAAAGTTGAAGTCTTCAAGAGAAGACTAGATGCCTGGCTCAGGATGGTACCAGATGAGCTGGGTGTACCTGGCTATGTGCGGTGGAGAGCGCAAGAGAGCAACTCGTTCCTCCACCAAGCCAGGCCTAGAGGCGGGGCCACCAGTTTGACCTTTGTGTGAAAGCGACCAACACACGGAACCTGACGAGGTTAACGAGGTACAGTATATTATCTATTTGTTCATCGATGCATTTATAGTTTAAGTTGAAGTATGAAGAGTTAAACGCATTTTCACAAAGAGCATCATGACGAGGGTATGAACAGCTCGCAACATCATTGGCAAACAAACAGGGGGTCAAAGTACTGACGAGGCTTTTGTATGTGGTTCATCACCACTGAAAGCAACAATGCTCTGTGTTAGTCTCGTCCAAAGAACATCCATATCCGTAATTCAATGTATTGTAATTGTCGTTATTTAGTTTGTTATTATCAGTACATGATGATAACTGGTGCATGATTCTTCAGGAGCAAGATGCGCCGAAAGTTTTTGTTTCCTCCCTAAGGCAGCACAAATTTACCTGTACCAATCAGTCATATCGTACTACCTCAGGTTTGCTCTACACAAACTGGACCAAAAGCTAAAAGTATCCGCAATTGCAAACCGTCCGTATACGGGCCTGTATTCATTTTACAATAATTTTTATATATCTGTAGACCCAACACGGAAAAACTGCATTTGTTTATTTATATACATATATATATATATATAAATTATTTCTTTATTTACACTCTTTTTATTACAATATCAAAATGTCCTTAAAAATTTTGCATACTTACAATAAGCGGACATCTTCCAATCTCATATTTTGAAGTAATTATAACTTACGTATGAAATATACTGTATATTATAAACGTTATATGTATTATAATGTATAACAATATAAAATGACATAAAACGTATTACCTTTCCATAAAACGTGTATCGTGTATCTTTCTTTAAAATTGTCATTTCACCCGTTGTTGATAACTGTTTTTTAATAACAGCTTATTATATCATTTGTATTCCTCGCTAACCCGTAATGCACACACGTTCCATTATTCCTGTAACCTTTTCTATTCATTGGGTTGACCGCCTCTACATTTAACAATATCCGAGGCTTCAACAGTTTGTTCCTAAAACCATAAAAAACTGGAAACAATAATCCTGAAATAATAAAACAGGATTCTATTCTAAGCTGTCTTTTTCTGA